>SJYT01061381.1:0-30692 GCA_006410635.1 Cephalophus harveyi | reverse complement strand
ACTCTTGAGAGTCCCTTGGACTGCAAGGAGATCCAACCAGTCCATTCTGAAGGAGATCAACCCTGGGATTTCTTTGGAAGGAATGATGCTAAAGCTGAAACTCCAATACTTTGGCCACCTCATGCGAAGAGTTGACTCACTGGAAGGCTCTGATGCTGGGAGGGATTGGGGGCAGGAGGAGAAGGGGACAACCGAGGATGAGATGGCTGGATGGCATCACGGACTCGATGGACGTGAGTCTGAGTGAACTCTGAGAGATGGTAATGAACAGGAAGGCCTGGCGTGCTGCGATTCATGGGGTCGCAGAGTCAGAAACGACTGAGCGACTGAACTGAACTGAACTGAAAAATAAAAAATTGGGATCAGTTTCTGGAAAGACTGATTCCCCTGTGTCGTTTCTTTCTTGCTCCGTTTTTCTGGCTGAATTTCCATCTGGAATGTGGGTACTCACCAAGCCTGCTAATTTTGCCTGGGCTTCTAAGATCGGACCGGGGAGGCCTCAGTGCCTCCTCTCCTTCGGGAGAACGGAAAGATGCCTGTGGCCTATGTAGGTGGTGATTGGTATTCCACATAAACCAAGTAATTCAGCCTCTTTTTCTCCACTAATTTTCCTACTACACTATCCGTTTCTAATCTCTCTATATATCTGTAATTAAATAAGTTTTTTCCTAGGACGCTGACTCCATCTCACCTTCGAATTTCCCTGGATCCACTGACTCTTGAGAGTCCCTTTGACAGAAAGGATATCAAATCAGTCCATCCTAAAGGAAATCAATCCTGAATACTCATTGGAGGGACTGATGCTGAAACCAAAGCTCCAATACTTTGGCCACCTGATGTGAAGAGCCAAATCTTTGGAAAGGACCCTGATGCTGGGAAATATTGAGGGCAGGAGGGGAAAGGGATGACAGAGGATGGGATGGTTGGACGGCATCCCTGACTCAATGGACAGGAGTTTGAGCAAGCTCTTAGAAATGGTAAAGGACAGAGAAACCTAGCATGCCGAAATCCATAGGGTTGCAAAATAGTGGGACATGGCTGAGCAACTGAAAAACAAGATATCAAAAAGAAAGTAGAAGGCCCAAATCAAAGTCAGGAATAACTGAGGAAAAGTTACAAACAATAGCACAGACATGTAAGGATCATAAGAGATTCCTATGAACAATTAAAAGCTAACAAAATGGACAGCTTAGAATAAATGAACATGTTCTAAAAATGTAGACTCTCCCAGACTGGATCAGAAAGAATGAACACAGAGAAAAACAGTAATGAAATTTAATCAATAATTTTAAATACTATCAACAACAACAATAAAAATTCCAGGACTAGATGACTTTATATGCGAATTCTACCAAACCTATGTACAAGAGCTAAAATCTGTCCTTTTAAAATTGTTCCAAAAACCTGCATAGGGAGGAACTTCTAAACTCATTCTATGAGGCAGTCTCACACGGTTACCAAAGCCAAACAAATGCATCACACAGAAAAAAAAAAAAAAAAAAAAAAAAAAAAATATATATATATATATATATATATATGCCCAAATCACTGGTGAACAGACACAGAAATTCTCATCATATTAGTAAACAGAACCCAACAACACATTAAAAGGATCATATACCATGATCAAGTAGGATTTATTCCAGTGATGCAAGTATTCTTCAACACATGAAATCAATTAATGTGACACACCATGTTAACAAATTGAAGAATAAAAACAATATGATTGTCTCAATAGATACAAAAAAACCTTTTGATAAAATTCAACATCCATTTATAATAAAAACTCTCCAGCAAGTTAACATCAAGGGAACTTGGCATGGCCTGTGTGCTCAGTCATGTCAAACCCTTTGTGCCTCCATGGACTATAGCCTGCCAGGCTCCTTTGACCATGGAATCTTCCAGGCAAGAATACTTGAGTGGGTTTCATCAAGATAATCTCCTACTTCAAGGGATCTTCTCGACCCAGGGATTGAACACACATCTGTTATATTTCCTGCAATGAGAGGTGGACTCTTTACCACTGTGCCACCTGTGAAGACCCCAGAGGGAACCTACTTCAATATAATAAAGGCCATATATAGCATGCTTACATATGACATTATATTCAATGGAGAAAAGTTGAAAGCACTTCCTCCTAGATCAGGAACAAGACAGACATGCCCATTCTCACCACTATTATTCAACGTACTATTAGCAATCCTAGTGACAACAGCAAGACCAAAAAAAAAAAAGAAGAAGAAGTAAAAAGAATCCACACTGGAGGTGGGAGGGGGTCCCAAGATGGTGGCACAACAGGACAGGAAGACCACTTTTTCCCAAAAAATTCATCAAAAGATCATTTGAATGCTGAGCAACTTCCATAAAACAACTTCTGAATGCTGGAGAAAGACACCAGGCACCCAGAAAGGCAGCCCAATCTCTTTGAAAGGAGGTATGGCAAAATACAAAATATGAAAAGAGAGACAAACGATTTAGGGACAAGAGACCCATCCTGTGGAGGGGGTCATGAAGGAGGAGAAGTTTCCACACAGTAGGAAACTCTCCACATGTGTCTGTGGGTGTTTTGGAATCTCAGAAGGCAACATGACTGGATGGGGGGGAGGGGACAGAATATGTGCCTAACCACAAATGCCAGCAGAGAAGCAGCCCAGAGGTTCACGTCCACCATCAGCAAGTGGGGGCTTGGCAGGGAGGCATGGGTTGCATCATCAGTCCTTAGGGGAAGGACTGGGTTTGAATGCCCTGAGGACAATCTGAGGGACCTAATGTGACATAGCAACCCAAACTGTGAGATTGACAGAGAGTCCAAAAAAAGAAAGAACCTTTCCCGGGAAAGTTTCCAAAGCTGCATGATGACCTCAGCACAGTCAGAGAACAAAGGATTGTGCCCTAGTGAATTCCAAAGGAGAGCAAACTGGCTGCCATTTAGGGCCCTCATTCCCTGGAGGCAGAGAGGCAGGTGTGCCACAACCAGAGATGAAAGGCAAGGAGCTGCTGCAATCTCAGCCCCAGAAATTGAATCTCCCACCAAACTGTGAGCAGGCTGCCAGTTGCTAACCATGTCTTCCTGTAATCCTAGACTGTTCACATCCAGAAGGAGTGTCACGACCTGAGATCAGCTCCCCAGAGGAGATACACAGCACACGCAGGACTGTGTGCTCCTGGTGTACCCAGGAAACTAAGCTGCTGAGATCAGGGAGGTGGGTAAGATGCGTGGCCCACCTGGGACAGTGAGTTCACCAAGCACCCAGTTGCCTGAGTGGCTTGGACCTGGAAAGGGCACAAAACTCAGACCCCTTCTGGGTCTGTGCCCTTGGGGAGCACCCAGGAATCTGAGTAGCTTGGACCTGGGAAGTGCACAAAACACAGGGCCCATTTGGGACAGTGCCCTTGCAGAGCAACCTGGAGCCTGAGCAGTGTGGACCCAGGAAATATATGCTGCCTTGGGCTATGGCAAACCAAGTGTAGTCCACCACTGCAAGCACTCCCCACACATGCCAGCAGCATTTGCTTGCAGCGTCCCTCCCTCTCCACAGCACAACTGAACAACTGAGCCTAAGTAAGTGGCCACAGTGGCCCCATTGCTCCAGGGTGGGGAAAAAAAAAAAAAAAGAAGAACACGGAAGAGACTTACAAAGAGAGGAAACCAAAATAAACAAAGAAGGGTACACCACACTGGAGGTGACAAGTGCAACATATTAAAACCCTGCAGTTAATGCTGAGACTGCATTTAAGGGGGCAGTTCAAGACCTTGAGAACAAGTACAAGCAGGAAGAAGGGAATATCTGAAACTGAACTGACACCAAACTGCCCACAACTGCTCTAGAGAAATTCCTAGGTATATTTGGACTATTATCACTTTTTAAGTTCTTAAGAATTTTAGTTCTTTATTACTCCTTTAACTTTCATTCTTATAGCCTACTATTACCTTTCTAAAAAAAGTCCTATTTTCTAGACAAATTCATTACGTATATTTTTTAATATTAATGATTGATTTTCTTTTGAAATTTTTATATTTTATTTTTGAGAGTCTAACATCTATTCTAGGTTTTAACTCTTTAATTTTGATATGTTATCAGTTTTGTACCTTTAAGAATCTAATCTTCAATATCCATTTTCATTTAGTGATTTGATTACTGGGTTCATTGTTCTCTCCCCCTTTCACTCTCCATTTTCTCCTCCTGGTCACCTCTATCTCCCTCCACCCTCTTCTCTTCTCTATATAACTGTAAATCTCTCTGGGTGTTCCTAGCAGTGGAGAGTTGGTTCACCATTGACTTAGAGGGTTTATCTTCTGTGCTGTATGGATGGAGAAGTCTTGAGGTTACTGTAAGAGGAGGACCAAAACCCAGAGGCATGAGGCTCAACTTCAGAACTTAAAAACTTTGGAGAACTGATGCCAGGGAACACTAAACAGACAAGAGCTTACCCAAAAATCTTTACAACTACACTGAAACCAAGCTCCAAGCATAAGCCAACAAGTCCTAGTCAAGACACGGCATGGTAATTCTCTAGCAAAACAGGAACACAACCCTGAACATTAAAAGACAGGCTGCCCAAAGCCATACCAAACACACAGACACACCAATACTCACTACTGAACATTTCACTGCACTCCAAAAAGAAGAGATCCACTCCACATCACCAGAATATAGACACAAGATTCCCCAATGAGGAAACCTTTACAAATCACTGGTCCAACTCTACCCACAGGAAGTAGACTCCACAATTCAGAGGAATCAAGACCTTAGAGCCTGCAGGAAGGGCACCCTGAATGCAGTAATACAAGATGAAAAGGCAGAGAGATATTCAGTAAATGAATGAACATGATAAAAACCCACAAAACCAAACAAAAGAGCAGGAGAAAAGAAATCTACCTGAAAAAGAATTCAGAATAATGATAGTAAAGTGAAAGTGAAGTCGCTCAGTCGTGTCCAACTCTTTGCGACCCCATGGACTGTAGCCTACCAGGCTCCTCCGCCCATGGGATTCTCCAGGCAAGAATACTGGAGTTGGTTGCCATTTCAGATGATCCAAAATCTTGAAAACAAAATGGAGTTACAGATAAATAGAGATAAGGATTGAGAAGATGCAAAAAAATGTTTAAAAAAGATTTAGAAGAAATAAAGAAGAGTCAATCAATAATGAACAATGTAATAACTGAGATTAAAAGCACTCTGGGGGGAAACAACAGTAGAATAACTGAGGCAGAAGAGAGGATAAGTGAGGTGGAAGATAGAATGAAGCACAGAGGATAAAAATAAAAAAGAATTAAAAGAAATGAGGACAACCTCAGAGACCTCTGGGACAATGTTAAGTGCACCAATATTCAAATCATGGTGGTGGTGGTTTTGTCACTAAGTCATGTCTGACTCTTGTGACCACATGAACTGTAGTCTGCCAAGCTCTTCTGTCCATGGGATTTTCTAGGCAAGAATACTGGAGTAGGTGGCCATTTCCTTCTCAGGGGATCTTCCCAACCCAGGAAACAAACTCAGGTCTCCCACATTGCAGGTAGAATCTTTACCGACTGGAGCTATGAGGGAAGCCCAGTTCAAATCATAGGTGTCCCAGAAGTAGAACACAAAAAGAAAGGGCATGAAAAAACTCTTGAGGAGATAATAGTTGAAAATTCCCTAAAATGGGGAAAGAAATAGCCACCCAAGTCCAAGAAATGCAGAGAGTCCCAAACAGGATAAACCTAAGGCAAAACACCCCAAGACACATATTAATCAAACTAATGAAAATTAAACACAATGAGAAAATATTAAAAGCAGCAAGGGAAAGCAGCCAATAACACACAAGGGGATCCCCATAAGGAAACCAGTTGATCTTACAATAAAAACCCTTCAGGCCAGAAGGGAATATCAGGACATACTTAAAGTAATGAATGAGAAAAACTTAGAACAATGATTATTCTACCCAGCAAGGATCCCATTTGGATATGAAGGAGAAATCAAAAACTTTACAGACAACAAAATCTGAGAGAATACAGCATCACCGTACCAGCTCTTCAACAACTGCTAAAGGATCTTCACTAGACAGGAAAAACAGAAAAGGTTTATAAAAACAAACACAAAACAACAAAGTAAATGGTAGTGGGATCATACTTATCATAATTATCTTAAATGCAAATGGGTTAAATATCCCAACCAAAAGACAAAACTGGCCAAATGGATATAAAAACAAGACCCCTATATATGCTGTCTACAAGAGTCTCACCTCAAACCTAGGGCCACATAGAGACTGAAAGTGAGGGATGTATAAACATATTTCATGCAAATGGAGACCAAAAGAAAGCAGGAGTAGCAATAATCATATCTGATAAAATAAACCTTGAAATAAAGACTATGATAAGAGACAATGAAGGACAGTACTTAATAAATAATCAATCCAAGAAGATATAACAATTATAAAAATATATGGACCCAACATAGAAGCACTTCAAAATGTAAGGCAAATGCTAAGAAGTATGAAAGAGGAAATCAACAGTAACACAGTAGTTGGGGATTTTAATAGACCACTCACACCTATGGATACATCAACCAAACGGAAAATTAGCAAGGAAACACAAGCTTTAAGTGATACAATGGACCAGGTAGACCAAATTGATATCTACAGGACACATCACGCCAAAACAGTGAATCTGATCTTTTTCTCAAGTGCACATGGAGCATTCTCTAGGACAGATTACATCCTGAGCCATAAACCTAGCCTTGGTAAATTTAAAAAACTGAAGTCATTGCAAGCAATTACTTTTTATCACAAAGTGGTAAGACTAGATGTTAACTACAGGAAGAAAACTATCAATATCAATGTACGGAGACTAAACAAAATGCTTCTGAATAACCAACAGATCAGAGAAGAAATCAAAAAGGAAATGAAAATATGCATAGAAACAAATGAAAATGAAAACATGAGAACCCAAAACCTATGGGACTCAGTTAAAGCAGTGCTAAGAGGGAGTTTCAATATAATACAAATCTTGTATAATACAAGAGAAACATCAAATAAACAACCTAACTTGACACTTAAAGTAGCCAGAAAAAGAAAAAAATAAAGAATCCCAAAGTTCGTAGAAGGAAAGAAGCCATAAAAATCAGAGCAGAAATAAATGAAAAACGAAGGAGACTACAACAAAGATCAACAAAATTAAAAGCTGATTCTTTGAGAAGATAAATAAAAGAGAGAAAATATTATCGAGATTCATCAAGAAAAAAAAGAGAGAAGAATCAAATCACTAAAATTAGAAATGAAAATGGAGAAATTACAACAAACAACACAGAAATACAAAGGATCATAAGAGACTACTATCAGCAACTATATGCCAAAAAAAAAAAAAAAAAGGACAACTTGGAAGAAATAGACAAATTCTTAGAAAAGCATAAACCTCCAAATCTGAACCAGGAAGAAATAGAAAATCCAAACAGACAAGTCACAATCATGGAAATCCAGACTGCACTCAAAAATCTTCCAAGAAAAAAAAAAAAAAAACAGGACCAGATGGCTTCGCAGGTGAATTCTACCAAAAACTTTAGAGAAGATCTAACACCTATCCTACTCAAACTCTTCCAGTAAATTGCAGAGAAAGATAAACTCCCAAACTCACTCTTTGAGGCCACCGTCACCCTGATAACCAAACAAGACAAAGATGCCACAAAAAGCAAAACTACAGGCCAATAGCAATTATGAACACAGATACAAAAATCCTCAACAAAATTCTAGCAAACAGAATCCAACAACATATTAAAAAGATCATACATCATGACCAGGTGGACTTTATCCCAGGGATGCAAGTATTCTTCAATATTCACAAACCAATCAATGTGATACATCATATTAACAAATTGAAAGATAAAAACCATATGATTATCCCAATAGAGGTAGAGAAAGACTCTGACGGAGTTCAACATTCATTTATGACAAAAACTCTCCAGAAAGCAGGCATAGAAGGAACAACCTCAACATAATAAAAGCTATATACAACAAAGGAAACAGCCAACATTATCCTGAATGGCAAAAAAAAATTGAAAGCGTGTCCTATAAAATCAGGAAGAAGACAAGTGCCCTCTCTAAGCACTGCTAATCAACATAGTATTGGAAGTCCTAGTCAGAACAATCACAGAAGAAAAAGAAATAAAATAATCCAGAGTGGAAAAGAAAAACTCGCTGTTTGCAGATGATATGATCCTCTACATAAAATACCCTAAAGAAACCACCAGAAAATTACGAGAGCTAATCAAAGAATATAGTAAATTTGCAGGATATAAAATTAATACACAGAAATCCCTCTCATTCCTATACCCTAATAATAATAATAAAACAGAAAGAGAAATAAAGCAAACAATGTTATTCTCCATTGCCACAAAAAGAATAAAATATTTAGGAACAAATTTACCTAACGGAAAAAAAAAAAAAAGACCCATATATAGAAAACTATACAACACTGATGAAAGAATCAAAGATGACCCAAATAGATGGAGAAAAATACATCATGTTCATGGATTGGAAGAATCAATACAGTGAAAATTAGTATACCCAAAGCAATCGATAGATTCAATGAAATTCCTATCAAGCTAACAATTTTCCAGAGAACTAGAACAACAAATTTCACAATTTGTTTGGAAAAAAAAAAAAAAAAAACTCAAATAGCCAAACCAGTCTTGAGAAAGAATAATGGAACTGGAGGAATCCACCTGCTTGACTTCAGACTATATGACAAGTCTACAGTCATCAAGACAGTATGGTACTGGAAGAAAGACAGAATTATAGATCAATGAAGCAAAATAGAAAACCCAGAGATAAACTCACACACGTATGAATACCTTATTTTTGACAAAGGAGGCAAAAATATACAATGGAGAAAAGACAATCTCTTTAACAAGTGGTGCTGGGAAAACTGGTCAACCATCTGTAGAAGAATGAAACTGGAACACTTTCTAACACCATACACAAAAATAAATTCAAATGGATTAAAGATTTAAATGTAAAACCAGAAACTATTAACCTCTTAGAAGGAAACATAGTCAGAACACTCTGACATAAATCACAGCAAGATCCTCTAATACCCACCTTTCAGAGCAATGGAAATAAAAATAAACAAATGGGATTTAATTAAACTTAAAAGCTTTTGCATAATGAAGGAAACTATAAGCAAGGTGAAAATAATAGCAGAAATGGGAGAAAATAATAGTAAATGAAACAAGAAAGAATTAATCGCCAATATATACAAGAAGCTCATGCAGCTCAATAACAGAAAAACAAACAACCCAATCAAAAAATGGGTCAAAGAACTAAACAGACATTTCTCCAAAGAAGACATACAGATGGCTAGCAAACCCATGAAAAGATGCTCATCACTCATTAGAGAAATGCAAATCAAAACCACAATGGGGTATCATCTCACACCAGTCAGAATGGCTGCCATCAAAAGGTCAACATACAATAAATGCTGGAGATGGCGTAGAGAAAAGGGAACCCTCTTACACTGTTAGTGGGAATGCAAACTTGTACATCTATGGAAAACATTCCTTAAAAAACTGGAAACAGAACTGCTATACAACCTAGCAATCCCACTGCTGGACACACAGACCAAGGAAAGCAGAACTGAAAGAGACACATGTACCCCAAGGTTCATTGCAGCACTGTTTACAATAGCCAGGACATGGAAGCAACCTAGATGTCCATCAGCAGACAAATGGATAAGGAAGTATGGTACATGTACATAATGTAGTATTACTCAGCTATAAAAAAGAATGCATTTGAGTCAGTTCTAATGAGGTGTATCAAGTTGGAGCCTATTATACAGAGTGAAGTAAGTCAGAAAGAGAAACACCAATACAGAATATTAACACATATATGGAATTTAGAAAGACAGTTATGATGATCCTATATGCAAGGCAGCAAAAGAGATACAGATGAAAAGAACCAAACTTTTGGACTATGTGGGAGAAGACGAGGGTGGGATGATTTGAGAGAATAGCACTGAATCACGTATATTATCATATGTGAAATAGATGACCAGTGGAAGTTCAATCCATGAAGCAGGGCACTCAAAACCCTGCTCTGAGACAACCCTGAGTGATGGGATAAGGAGGGAGGTGGGAGGAGTTTCAGGATGGGGGAACACATATGCATCCATGGCTGATTCATTTCAATGTATGGCAAAAACGACCACAATATTGTAAAATAATTATCCTTTAATTAAAGTGAATTAATTAAAAGAAATGAGAATCCACATTTGTAAGAAAGTAGCAAAATTGTCACTGTTTAAAGATGGCATGATACTACATATAGAAAATTCTATAGATGTCACCATAAAACTACTAGAACTCATCAATGAAGATGTTAAAGTTGCAGGACACAAAATTAATATATAGAAATATATTATATTTTTATACATTAAAAGCCAAACACATGAAAAATTAAGAAAGCAATCCCATTTACCATCACATCAAAATATAAAATATCTAATAAACCTAAGTAAGATAAAAGACCTGTGCTCAGAAAACTATGACACTGATGAAATTGAAGATGACAAAACAGATGGAAAGATACACTATGTCCACAGACTGGAAGAATTAGTATTGTTAAAATGAAGATACTATCTAAGGTGATCTACATACTCAGTACAGTCCCTACCAAAATACTAATGGTATTTTTCACAGAACTAAAACAAATAATTCTATAATTTATATGGAAACAAAAGAACCCAAATAGCCAAAGCAACATTGAGAAAGAACAAAGCTGGAGGTACCAAAACCTCTGATTTCAAACTATACTATAAAGCTACAGTTATGACCAACCTAGATAGTATATTCAAAAGCAGAGACATTACTTTGCCGACTAAGGTCCGTCTACACTCCAGTACTCTTGCCTAGAAAATCCCATGGATGGAGGAGCCTGGTAGGCTGCAGTCCATGGGGTCGCTAGAAGTCGGATGCGACTGAGTGACTTCACTTTCACTTTTCGCTTTCACACAATGGAGAAGGAAATGGCAACCCACTCCAGTGTTCTTGCCTGGAGAATCCCAGGGACAGGGGAGCCTGTTGGGCTCCTGTCTATGGGGTCGCACAGAGTCGGACATGACTGAAGCGACTTAGCAGTCAAGGCTATGGTTTTTCCTGTGGTCATGTATGGATGTGAGAGTCGGACTGTGAAGAAGGCTGAGCGCCGAAGAATTGACACTTTTGAACTGTGGTGTTGGAGAAGACTCTTGAGAGTCCCTTGGACTGCAAGGAGATCCAACCAGTCCGTTCTGAAGGAGATCAGCCCTGGGATTTCTTTGGAGGGAATGATGCTAAAGCTGAGACTCCAGTACTTTGGCCACCTCATGAGAAGAGTTGACTCATTGGAAAAGACTGATGCTGGGAGGGATTAGGGGCAGGGGGAGAAGGGGACGACTGAGGATGAGATGGCTGGATGGCATCACGGACTCGATGGACGTGAGTCTGAGTGACCTCCGGGAGATGGTGATGGACAGGGAGGCCTGGCGTGCTGTGATTCACGGGGTCACAAAGAGTCGGAGACGACTGAGTGACTGAACTGAACTAAATCAAAACAGTATGGTACCAGTACAAAAGCAGACAAACTGATTTTTGGAACCAAATTGAGAGACCAGAAAGGAACACATTAAATGGTCTATTCACCTGTGATAAAAAGGCAGTAATATACAATGGGGGAAAATAAAGTCTCTTCAATAAATGGTGCTGGTAAAACTGTACAGCTACATGCAAAAGAAGAAAACCAAACTATTTTCTCACATCATATACAAAAATAAGCTTAAAATGGATTAAAAGCTTAAATGTAAGACTTGAAACAATAAAACTTCTATGAGAAAGTATAGGCAATATGCTCTTTGACATCAGTCTTAGCAGAATTTTTTGGATATGTCTCTTCAAGCAAGGAAAAGAAAAGCAAAAATAAACAAATGGGACTAAGTTAAACTAAAAAGCTTCCTGAACAGTGAAGGAAACTAAACAAAATGAAAATCTGCCTACTTAATGGGAGACTACAAACAGTATAGCCAGTTAAGTGTTAATATATAAAATACACATAAACACCTCAACATCCAAAACAGAAAAGCTGATTACAAATCAGCAGATGACTGGAGTAGACAATTTTTCCCAAGAAGAAACATACACGTAGACAGGCACATGAAAAGATGCTCAACATCACTAATCATCAGGGAAATCAAAACCAATATCACCTCACACCTGTTAGAATGGTTATTATCCAAAAGACCACAAATAACAAGTATTGGCAAGGATGTGCAGAAAGGAAAATCTCATGCAAATAACTTTGGGAATATAAATTGGTGTTGTCACTGCTGCTGCTGCTGCTGCTGCTAAGTCGCTTCAGTCGTGTCCAACTCTGTGCGACCCCATAGATGAGAGCCCACCAGGCTCCACCATCCCTGGGATTCTCTGGGCAAGAACACTGGAGTGGGTTGCCATTTCCTTCTCCAATGCATCAAAGTGAAAAGTGAAAGTTAAGTGGCTCAGTCGTGTCTGACTCTTTGCGGACCCCATGGACTGCAGTCTACCAGGCTCCTCTGTCCATAGGATTTTCCAGGCAAGAATACTGGAGTGGGGTGCCATTGCCTTCTCCAGGTGCTGTCACTACTCAAAATAATTGTGAGTTTTCTTAAAATATTAAAAATAAAACTACCATGACTTCCCTGGTAACTCAGATAGTAAAGAATTCACCTGCAATGCAGGAGACCTGGGTTCAGTCCCTGAGTTGGGAAGATCCTCTGGAGGAAGGCATGGCAATCCACTCCAGTATTCTTGCCTGGAGAATTACATGGACAGAGGAGCCTGGCACGACTCCATGGAAGCACAAAGAATTGGACACAACTAAGAGACTAAGCACAGCACAGCACAGCACATATAATCCAGCAATTGCATTCTGTCTGTTTGTTTTTTTTGTGTTTTTTGTTTTTTTTTTTTGTTTTTTGTTTTTGTTTTTTGTTTTCAGCAATTGCATTCTTGGATACTTAGCCAAAGAAAATGAAGACACTAATTTGAAAAGATTACACCCCCCATACTCACTGAAGCATTATTTATAATTGTCAGGAGATGGAAACAACCTAAGTGTCCATCAACAGATGAATGGATAAAAATGATGTGACATATACACACACTGGAATAGTACTCAGCCATAAGAAAAAAATGCAATCTTGCCATATGTAACAACATGAATGAACCTAGAAGGTATTGTGCTAAATGAAATGTCAGACAGGAAAACTCAAATAATATATGATTTCATCTAAATATCAATCTAAAAAACAAATGAACAAACATAGTGAAAGAGAAATAAAGTCACAGATAAAGAGAACAAAGAGGCAGAGAGGAGGGAAAGCTGGGGAGGAGAGAAATAGGTGTGGGAGATTAAGAGGTAGGAAAATTCAGTTACAAAATAAATGAATTATAGTCGGACACGACTGAGCGACTGAACTGAACTGGATGCACCACATCTTCTTTATCCATTCCTCTGTCAATGGACATTTAGGTTGCTATCATGCCATGGTTGCTGTAAACAGTGTTGCAATGAACACTGGGGGTGCATTTATCTGTTTGTATCCTGTCTCTTATACACATCTAGATGTGTATAAGAGACAGGTGTGGGGAATATAGTCAATTATTATGTAATATCTTTGTATGGTGACAGAGGGTATCTAGACATCATCATGGTGATCATTTTTGAAACGTATAGAAATACTGAATTACTGTGCCGCATACTAGGAACTAACATAGTGTCATAGGTCAATTATACTTCAAAACTAAACAAACTAACACTGAAAATGAGATCAGATCTGTGTTTACCAGAGGCAGAGGTTGGAAGGAGGAAGAAATGGATAAAGGTATTCAAAAAGTCGGAGAAGGCAATGGCACCCCACTGCAGTACTCTTGCCTGGAAAAATCCCATGGATGGAGGAGCCTGGAAGGCTGCAGTCCATGGGGTCGCTGATGGTCAGACACGACTGAGCGACTTTAACTTTTCACTTTCATGCATTGGAGAAGGAAATGGCAACCCACTCCAGTGTTCTTGCCTTGAGAATCCCAGGGGTGGGGGAGCCTGGTGGGCTGCCATCTATGGGGTCGCACAGAATCAGACACGACTGAAGTGACTTAGCAGCAGCAGCAGTCAAAAAGTAGAAACTTCCGGTTGTAAGATAAATGAGTACTAGGAACATAACGTAATACAGCAAAAAATATTAATAACACAGCTATATATTATATATGAAAGTTGTTAAGACATTAAACTCTAAGAGTTCTCTTCTCAGAAAAATCATTTTTTTTTCCTATTTCATTAATTTTGATTCCATATGAGATTATGGATATTCACTAAACTTATTGTAGTAATCAGTTCAATTAAGTCTCTCAATCCTGTCAGACTCTTTGAGACCCCATGGACTTCAGCATGCCAGGCTTCCCTGTCCCTCAACAACTCCTGGAGCTTGCTCAAATTGCTGTCCATTGAGTCAATGATCCACTATATCATCCTCTGTGGCCCCCTTCTCCTCCTATCTTCAGTCTTTCACAACATCAGGGTCTTTTCTAATGAGTCAGTTCTTTGCATCAGGTGGACAAAATATTGGAGTTTCAGCTTCAGCATCAGTCCTTCCAATAAATATTCAGGACTGATTTCCTTTAGTATGGACTGGTTGGATCTCCTTGCTGTCCAAGGGACTCTCAAGAGTCTTCTCCAACACCACAGTTCAAAGGCAACAATTCTTCAGTGCTCAGCTTTCTTCACAGTTTAACTCTCACATCCATACATGACTACTGGAAAAACCACAGATTTGACTAAATGGACATTTTTGGCAAATTAATGTCTCTGTTTTTTAATATACTGTCTAGGTTTGTCTTAGCTTTTCTTCCAATGAGCAAGCGTCCTTTAATTTCATGGCTGCAGTCACCATCTGCAGTAATTTTGGAGCCCCCCCCTCAAAAAAATCTGTCACTGTTTCCATTGTTTCCCCATCTATTTGCCATGAAGTGATGGGATCAGTTGCCATGATCTTAGTTTTCTGAATGTTAAGTTTTAAGCCAACTTTTTCACTCTCCTCTTTCACTTTCATCAAGAAGCTCTTTAGTTCTTTGCTTTCTGCCATAGGTGTATTGTCATCTGCATATCTGAAGTTATTGATATTTCTCCTGGCAATCTTGATTCCAGCTTGGGCTTCATCTAGGCTGGCATTTCATGTGATGTACTCTGCATGTAAGCTAATTAAGAGCTTCTGCACAACAAAGGACACCTCATGCGAAGAGTTGACTCACCGGAAAAGACTCTGATGCTGGGAGGGATTGGGGGCAGGAGGAGAAGGGGACGACAGAAGATGAGATGGCTGCATGGCATCACTGACTCGATGGACATGAGTTTGAGTGAACTCTGGGAATTGGTAATGGACAGGGAGGCCTGGTGTGCTGTGATTCATGGGGTCACAGAGAGTCGGACACGACTGAGCGACTGAACTGAACTGGATGCACCACATCTTCTTTATCCATTCCTCTGTCAATGGACATTTAGGTTGCTATCATGCCATGGTTGCTGTAAACAGTGTTGCAATGAACACTGGGGGTGCATTTATCTGTTTGTATCATGTTATTTTCCAGATATATGCTCAGGAGTGGGGTTTCGGGGTCATATGGTAGCTCTATTTTTAGGTTTTTAAGGAACTTCCAATCTGTTCTTCAGAGTGGCTATGCCAATTTACATTCCCACCAACAAATAAAAGGGTCCCCTTCTCTCCACACCCTTTCCAGCATTTATTGTAGATTTTCTGATGATAGCCATTCTGCCTGCTGTGAAGTGATAGCCCATTGCAGTTTTGATTTGCATTTCTCTAATAATTAGCAATGTTGAACATCTTTTCATGTGCCTACTGGCCATCTGGGGGTCTTCTTTGGAGAAATGTCTATTTAGGTCTTCTGCCCGTTTTTTAAGTGGGTTGTTTGTTTTGATGCTGTTAAGCATCATAAGATGTCTGTAAATTTTGGAGACCAATCCTTTATTGGTCACTCACATCATTTGCAAATATTCTCTCCCAATTTGTGGGTTGTCTTTTTGTTTTGTTTATTGTTTCTTTTACTGTGCAAAAGCTTTTGAGATTAAGTAGGTCCCATTTGTTTGTTTTTTATTTCCATTTTCTGCAAAATGGATTGAAAAATATATTGCTGTGATTCATGTCACAGAGTGTTCTGCCTATGTTTTCCTCTGGGAGTTTTACAATGTCTGGGGTCATATTGAGGTCTTTAATCTATTTCAAGCTTTTTTTGTGTATGGAATTAAACAATAATCTAATTTTTTTTACAGGTAGTTGTCCAGTTTTCCAAGCACCATTTGTCAAAACAATCTTTCCAACATTGTATAGTCATGCTTTCTTTGTCATAGATGAATTGATCATAGGTACATGAGCTTATTTCTGAGTTTTCTGTCTTGTTCCATTGATCTATATTTCTATTTTTTTCCAGTACCACATTGTTTTGATGACTGTAGATCTGTAGTACAGTGTGAAGTCAGGGAGCCTGATTCCTCCAGCTCTTTCCTCCAGTTTTCTTTCTCAAGATTGCTTTGGCTATACCAGGTCATTTGTGTCTCCATACAAATTTTTAGGTGTTTTGTTCTAGCTCTATGAAAAATGCCATTGGTAATTTGATATGGATTTCATTGTCTCTGTAGGTTGCCTTGGGTAGTATAGTCATTTTGACAGTATTAGTTCTTCCAATCCATGGACATGGTAATCTACAAAAAGCACTTCTAAGAGGGAAGTTTATAGCACTACAATCTTACCTCACAAAACAAGAAAAGGAGAGAGGACAAGATGGTGAAAGAGTAGGTGGATGTGGATCTCTCTCCACATATGCATTAGGAATACATCTTCAGACACAGAAGATCTCACAGAATACCAGCTGTGAGTGGGCAGCAGTCCCTGACCACTTGAACGGAATATATAGATCCACGAAAAATTCAGTAGGACAAAGGAAGAAGATGCAAAAGAAGAGAGTGAGCTAATCAGGACTCAACCTGCACCCAGGGGGTGGGGACATTGAATCAGGGGTCAGATCCCCACATTGGGGCAACTGTCTGGGAACCTGGAGAAGCATTTGAAGCTGCTGAAGAGTGCATCAGCTGATCTGTGACAGTCTGAATGGAATGAGAACCACACAGACAATCCTTGCCACAGGTCTATGAACCCTGGACAGGGATGTAAATACCCTAGAATGTGTGGGGGCTGGTAGCTCGAGCATAGGAATTGGAGAGCAATCCCAGGGTGAGGTCTGCTGTTGACTTTAGGAAGAAGGCCCTAGGGGACGTGAGGGAGGAGATCATGGTGGGGAATGAGTTGGAATAAATCAGAGCAGCCATAGACATAAGGCAATAATGCTGAATCATGCACAGGGGGTGGAGCCATCACTGTAACCTCTATCACCCCACATGCCAGCACTGACCAATAGAGAAAGACCCCAGAGAGGGTGGCCCTTCAAGTGTCTAACATGCCGAGCAATAGAGAAGTTCCCAAGCCAGGGAAGGGGGTCATTAATTGCCTGATGCTCCAAGGAACAGAAAAGGACCTGAGCCAGGTGGGCCCTTTAAGTGCCTGACATGCCAGGTAACAGAAAAGGACCAGCCATAAAGGCCTTTTGAATGCCAACTGCCAGAGGCTAGAAAAAGACTGTAATAGCACCATAGCTTCTGTGGCTGAGACGGCCAGCATCCCTACACACTTGGTGCCACCCAGGGTCCCTGCAATAGAAGCAAATGCACCACTTCCATGCTCAATCTTCACTGGGCGAGACTTGCCAGAGGCTAGGAAAAACCCTAAGAGCACCATATCTCCTGTATATCTGGTATTACTAGGGTCCCTGTGATCTAAGCAGCTGCACCATCTCCACATGCAGTCCTCATCAGGGCAGACCAAGTCCTTCAGGGCAGCTTCAAGAGCAAACTCCTGTGGACGACCCACATGCAGAGGTGGAAATAAAACCACATTTGGACCCCAGTGGCAGTGTAGCTGAGGAAGAGGATCGAAAACCTTCCCACAAGTTGTACAAGCTACAAGTTAAATCCACATGAGAAACTAGGCAGACTCTGTGTCTATGGAATATATAAAAGGACAATGAGAGCTCCCACAAAAGGAAACACCTCTGGCAGCTGTGGACATTGGAGGCAACAATATGCAGGAGAAGGGCCAGATTAGAGTCTGAGCTGTCCCCGTAGCAGGTCAGGAGACCAGCCCAGTATTGGAGGGCATCCTAGAGAGGCAAAGATGGACTGTGACTCACAATGAGGGAAACGATGTTGACAGCTGAAATCTGAGAAAAACATATATTATCATTCTTTTTTGATTTGTTCTGTAGTTGGCTCTGTGTTATTATTATTTTTCCCTCTGTTGCTGAGGTTGTTAATTTCATTATTACTATTAACTAATCTTTTGGAATTTTATTTTTTGAACCAATCTTTTTACTTCCTTAATATACTGCCACCTCTATGTTGGCCTTTTGCAGTTCTGTGGGGTTTTTCCTTTGTTTTGTTTTTTGATTGTTTTTCTTGTTATTCTTTTCCTGCTATAGTTATTGTTTAATATATATAAATCTTTTTTATACACTTATATTTAACTTTGCTTTTCTAGATTCTTTTTCTTTTCTTTTCTTCTATTTCTCTTTTTCAACATGTTAGTTTTCTTTGCTTAATTCCCCAGTTGGTACTCCATTTTTGTTTTGTTTCCTGGTTTGCATTTTAGTTAGTTCTGTTTTTAATTGGTTGATATAATTTTTGGTTTCCTTTGCTTCTCAAGTCACATTCTTGTACTTTCTTTTCTTTGGAATGCTGTGGTTTTGTTTGTGTGTGTGTGTGTGTCAGCTGGCACAGAATCTTCCTGTAATGCATGAGACCCTGGTTCAATTCCAGGGTCAGGAAAGATCCCTGGAGAAGGGATAGGCTACCCACTCCTGTATTCTTTGGCTTCCTTGGTGGCTCAAACGGTAAAGAATCCACCTATAATGTGGGAAACCGCAGTTTGTTCCCTGATTTGGGAAGATCTCCTGGAGAAGAGAAAGGCTACCCACTCCAATATTCTGGCCTGAAGAATCCCCATGGACAAAGGAGCCTGGCAGGCTACATGCCATGGGGTCACAAAGCATCAGACACGACTGAGAAACTAAGTGCAACACAACATGTGTGCTAGTGTATTCCACTGTTTTTGTTAGCATTTGATTTTAAATTTACCATTTGCTTCGGTTCATCTTTTGCTTCTTCTCATTTTGTTTATGTGTGTTGTGTGTCTGCTTAATCCACTTTAATTCTATAACAATTTGTGGAATCTCAGTCCCCTGAAAGAGATATGACCTGAGCCTTTGAAGTGGGAGCATTGAGTTCAGGGCCCTAGACTGCCAGAGAACTTCTAACCCCAGGGCGTATTAATTAGTGAGTACTCCCACAAAGGTCTCCACCTATATACAAGACCTGGCATCACCAACTTCCAGTAGCATCCAGTGCAGGACACCTCACCCTAACAACAAGCAAAACAAAAACATAACCATCAGCAGACAGTATACTAACAAACACCCCAAAACCAACCACCTGATAGAACCCTGCCCAACAGAGAGAAAAAAAACCTCCTCCCACCAGAATGCAGGCACAAATCACTCCCAACAAGAAGCCTACACAAACCACTGGACCAACTTTACCCACTGAGAGCAGAAACTGAAAAGATGAAGCCATATGACCATAAAGCCTAGAAAAAGACCTCAAACACAGTTAGTTGGAAAAAAATGAAAAGATGGAGAAATATTAAACAAATGTTACACAAAAGAAAAATTAAACAAGGTAGAAATTCACAAGATCTTATGAAGAAGAGGAAATAGGCAAACTATGTGAAAAATAATTCAGAATAATGATAGTAAAAAATGATCCAAAACTTTGAAAATAGAATAGAATCAATTAAGACATCTAACAAGAATCTAGAAAAAAAGAAAGAATAAATAGAGACAAATAACACAATTACTAAAAACTAAAAATACTCTAGAAGGAATCAACAGCAGAATAACTGATGCAGAAGAACAGATAAGTGAACTGGAAGATAGAATGGTGGAAATAATTGCTGAAGAGTGAATAAAGGAAAATGAATGAAAAAAATTAAAGATAGTCTCAGAGATCTATGGAACAATACTAAACACACCAATATTTGAAATATAGAGATCCCAGAAGAGAAAAAGAAAGGGTCTGAGAAAATTTTTGAAGAGATTATCTTTGAAAATTTCCCCAACATGGGAAAGGGTCAATCAAGTCCAAGAAGCACAGAGCATCCCATACAGGATAAACCTAAGGAGAAACATGCTGAGACACATGCTAATCAAACTAAAAAGATTAAATACAAAGTGAGAATATCAAATGCAGCAAGGGAAAAGCAACAAATAACATACAGAGGAAACCCCATACGCTTACAGCTGATCTTTCAGCAGAAACTCTGCAGGCCAGTAGGGAATGGCAGGATATATTTAACGTATTGAAAGGGGAAAATCTACAACCAAGATTACTCGCCAGGGATCTTATTCAAAATCGATGGAGAAAGCAAAAGCTTTACAGACAAGCAAAAATTAAGAGTATTTAGCAACAACAAATGAGCTTTGCAACAAATGTGAAAGGGACAAGAGAAGGAAAGGACTTACAAAAACAAAATAATTAAGAAGATGCCAATATGTATATGTATATATATATATATATATATATATATAAAAATAGTTACTTTAAATGTAAATGGATTAAACAGTCTTACCAAAAGACACAGACTGGTTGAATGGATACAAAAACAAGACTCATATATATGCTGTCTACAAGAGACCCACTTCAGACCTAGAGACACATACAGACTGAAAGTAAAAGGATGAAAAAAGAAATTCCATCCAAATGGAAATCAAAAAGAAGCCAGAGTGGGAATTCTCATATCAGATAAAGTAGATCTTAAAATAAAGAATATTGTAAGAAACAAAGACAGATGGTACACAATGATCAAGAGATCCAAGAAGAAGACATAACAATTGTTTATTAATTTTTTATTTAATTATTTATGTATCCTACATACAAGCACCTCAATACATAAAGCAAAAATTAACAGACATAAAAGGGAAAATTGAGAGCAACACAATAATATTAGAGGATTTTAACACCTCACTTACATCAATGAACAGATCATCAAAACAAAATTAATAAGGAAGCATAAGCCTTAAATGACACATTAGAGCAGATGGATCTAATTGATATCTTCATGACACTCCATCCAAATGCAGATGAATACGCCTTCTTTACAAGTGTACATGGAACATTCTCCAAGACAGACCACATTTGGGGCCACAAATTAAGCCTCAGTAAATTTAAGAAAATTGAAATCGTCTCAAGCATCTTTTCTGACCATGATGCTGAGACTAGGTATCAGTTCAGTTCAGTTCAGTTGCTCAGTCGTGTCCAACTCTTTTACAGGAAAAAAAAAAAAAAACTCTTAAAAACAGTCACATGGAGATTAAACAATATGTTTCTAAATAATAAACAGGACACTGAAGAAATAAAAAAGGAATTGGAAAACATTCCTAGAAACAAATGACAACAAAAACACGATGACCCAAAACCTTTAGGATGCAAAAAAAGCAGTTTTAAGAGGGACATTTATAGCAAGACAATCCTACCTCAAGAAACAAGAATAACATCGAATAGACAACCTACCTTTACATTTAAAACAACTGGAAAAAACAAACAAAAGAAAATTCAAAGTTAGTAGGAAGAAAGAAATCATGAAGATCAAATCAGTAATAAATGAAAAAGAAATGAAGGAAACAATAGTAAAGATTAATAAATCTAAAAGCTGATTCTTTGAGAAGATAAAATTGACAAACCATTAGCCAGACTCATCAAGAAAAAATGGGAGAAGAATCAAATGAACAAAAAAAATTAAAAAAAGAAATGAAAATGGAGAGGTACAACAGACAATGCAGAAATACAAAGAATCATAAAAGACTATCATGAGCAACTAAATGCAAAATAGACAACCTGGAAAAAATGGACAGATTCCTAGAAAAATTCGATCTTCCATGACTAAATCAGGAAGAAATAGAAATCATGAACAAGCCAAATACAAGCAATGGAATAAAAATTGTGATAAAAAATCTCCCAAAATACAAAAGCCCACAGACAGATGGCTTCACAGCTGAATTTTAGAGAAGAGCTAATGCCTATTCTTCCGAAACTCTTTCAAAAAATTGCAGATGAAGAAATATTTCCAAATAGGCCCTCATTCTACAAGGCCACTGTCACCCTGATACCAAAACCAAAGACATCACACAAGAAGGAAAATTACAAGCCAATATCTCTGATGAACACATTTACAATAATCCTCAACAAAATTCTAGCCAACAAAATCCAACAGCACATTAAAAAGATCATATATCATGATCAAGTCATGTTTATCCCTGGGATAAAAGGACTCTGCAATATACACAAATCAATCAATGTTTCCTTGGAAGAAAAGCTATGACCAACATTGTAAGAAACAAAGACAGATGGTACACAATGATCAAGAGATCCAAGAAGAAGACATAACAATTGTTTATTAATTTTTTATTTAATTATTTATGTATCCTACATACAAGCACCTCAATACATAAAGCAAAAATTAACAGACATAAAAGGGAAAATTGAGAGCAACACAATAATATTAGAGGATTTTAACACCTCACTTACATCAATGAACAGATCATCAAAACAAAATTAATAAGGAAGCATAAGCCTTAAATGACACATTAGAGCAGATGGATCTAATTGATATCTTCATGACACTCCATCCAAATGCAGATGAATACGCCTTCTTTACAAGTGTACATGGAACATTCTCCAAGACAGACCACATTTGGGGCCACAAATTAAGCCTCAGTAAATTTAAGAAAATTGAAATCGTCTCAAGCATCTTTTCTGACCATGATGCTGAGACTAGGTATCAGTTCAGTTCAGTTCAGTTGCTCAGTCGTGTCCAACTCTTTTACAGGAAAAAAAAAAAAAAAACTCTTAAAAACAGTCACATGGAGATTAAACAATATGTTTCTAAATAATAAACAGGACACTGAAGAAATAAAAAAGGAATTGGAAAACATTCCTAGAAACAAATGACAACAAAAACACGATGACCCAAAACCTTTAGGATGCAAAAAAAGCAGTTTTAAGAGGGACATTTATAGCAAGACAATCCTACCTCAAGAAACAAGAATAACATCGAATAGACAACCTACCTTTACATTTAAAACAACTGGAAAAAACAAACAAAAGAAAATTCAAAGTTAGTAGGAAGAAAGAAATCATGAAGATCAAATCAGTAATAAATGAAAAAGAAATGAAGGAAACAATAGTAAAGATTAATAAATCTAAAAGCTGATTCTTTGAGAAGATAAAATTGACAAACCATTAGCCAGACTCATCAAGAAAAAATGGGAGAAGAATCAAATGAACAAAAAAAATTAAAAAAAGAAATGAAAATGGAGAGGTACAACAGACAATGCAGAAATACAAAGAATCATAAAAGACTATCATGAGCAACTAAATGCAAAATAGACAACCTGGAAAAAATGGACAGATTCCTAGAAAAATTCGATCTTCCATGACTAAATCAGGAAGAAATAGAAATCATGAACAAGCCAAATACAAGCAATGGAATAAAAATTGTGATAAAAAATCTCCCAAAATACAAAAGCCCACAGACAGATGGCTTCACAGCTGAATTTTAGAGAAGAGCTAATGCCTATTCTTCCGAAACTCTTTCAAAAAATTGCAGATGAAGAAATATTTCCAAATAGGCCCTCATTCTACAAGGCCACTGTCACCCTGATACCAAAACCAAAGACATCACACAAGAAGGAAAATTACAAGCCAATATCTCTGATGAACACATTTACAATAATCCTCAACAAAATTCTAGCCAACAAAATCCAACAGCACATTAAAAAGATCATATATCATGATCAAGTCATGTTTATCCCTGGGATAAAAGGACTCTGCAATATACACAAATCAATCAATGTTTCCTTGGAAGAAAAGCTATGACCAACATAGACAGCATATTAAAAAGCAGAGACATTACTTTACCAACAAAAGTCCATCTAGTCAAAGCTATGGTTTTTCCAGTAGTCATATATGGATGTGAGAGTTGGACTATAAAGAAAGCTGAGTGCCAAAAAATTGATGCTTTTGAACTGTGGTGTTGGAGGAGACTCTTCAGAGTCCCTTGGAATGCAAGAAAATTCAACCAGTCAATCCTAAAGGACATCAGTCCTGAATATTCATTGGAAGGACTGATGGTGAAGCTGAAACTCCAATACTTTGGCCACCTGGTGCGAAGAACTGACACATTGGAAAAGACCCTGATATTGGGAAAGATTGAAGGCAGAAGGAGAAGGGGATGACAGAGGATGAGATGGTTAGATGGCATTACCGATGTGATGGATGTGAGTTTGAGTAGACTCTGGGAGTTGGTAATGGACAGGGAAGCCTGGCGTGCTGCAGTCCATGGAGTCGCAAAGAGTCGGACACAACTGAGTGACTAAACTGAATCAATGTGATACACCATATTAACAAATTAAAAAATAAAAACCATATGATCATCTCAACAGATGCAGAAAAAGCTTTTGACAAAATTCAGCACCCATTTATGATGAAAACTCCTCAAAAAATTGCCACAGAAGGAACCTACCTCAACATAATAAAGGCCCTATATAACAAACCCAGAGCAAACATTTTTCTCAATGGTGAAAAAGTGAAAGCATTCCC
Source organism: Cephalophus harveyi (assembly GCA_006410635.1). Lineage (NCBI taxonomy): Eukaryota > Metazoa > Chordata > Mammalia > Artiodactyla > Bovidae > Cephalophus > Cephalophus harveyi. The sequence goes on along the minus strand of SJYT01061381.1, from coordinate 5,879 downwards.
TCTAAAATCAGGAAGAAGATAAAGGCACCCACTCTTCCTACTATTATTCAACATAGTTTTGGAGGGGCTAGCTTTGGCAATCAGAGAAGAAAAAGTAATGAAAAGATTTTAGATTGGAAAAGAAGAAATAAAACTCTCAGTTGTTTGCAGACGACATGAAACAATACATAGAAAACCCTAATGATACTATCAGAGAATTTAGAGCTAATCAGTGAATTTAGTAAAGTCACAGGATACAAAATAAATACACAGAAATCACTTTCATTCTTATATACTAACAAAAGAAATCATAAAGAGAAATTGAGGAATCAATACCATTGCAACAAAAAGAATAAAATACCTAGGAATAAACCTACCTAAGGAGACAAAAGAGTTGTATACAGAATACTATAAGACACTCATGAAAGCAGTCAAAGACAACATAAACAGATGGAGAGATAATCCATGTTTCTGGGTTGGAAGAATTAATATTGTGAAAATGACTACTACCAAATATAAACTACAGATTCAAGGCAATGCCTTTCAAATAACCAATGGCATTTTTCACAGAACTAGAACAAAAAATTTATCAATTCGAATGGAAACAAAAAGACCCCAAATACCCAAACAATCTTGAGAAGGAAGAATAGAGCTGGAAGAATCCACCTTCCTGATTTCAGACTATATTGCAAAGCTACAATTATCAAGACAGTACAATACTGGGACAAAAACAGAAATATAGACCAACAGAACAAGATAGAAAGCCCAGAGATTTCTATCCACACACCTATGGGCACCTATATGACAAAGGAGGCAAGAATATACAATAAGGAAGACAGTCTCTTCAGTAAGTGGCACTGGGGAAACTGGACAGCTATGTGCAAAAGAGTGAAATTAGAACACTTCCTAACAATATACACAAAGACAAACTCAAAATGAATTAGAGACCTAAATGTAAGACCAAAAACTATAAAACTGGTAGAGGAAAACAAAGGCAGAACATTATATGACATAAATCACAGCAAAATTCTTTATGACCCCACCTCTGAGAATAATGGAAATAAAGATAAAAATAAACATGTGAGACCTAATTAAACTTAAAAGCTCTTGTACAGCAAAGAAAAGTATAAACAAGGTGAAAAGACAACTCTCAGAATTTGAGAAAATAAGAGCAAATGAAACAACTGACAAAGGATTTATTTCCAAAATATAAAAGCCACTCTTAACAACTCAATAACAGAAAAACAAAGAACCCAATCAAAAAGTGGGCATAAGAAGATGTAGAGATGGTTAATAAACACATGAAAAGATGCTCAAGGTCACTCATTATTAGATAAATGCAAATGAAAACTACAATAAAATATCAGCACACACTGGTCAGAATGCCATCATGAAAAAAATCAACAAAAAATAAATGCTAGAGGGTGTGGAGAAAAGGGAACTTTGTGCATTGTTGGTGGGAATGTGAACTGATATAGCTACTATAGAAGATAGAATGGAGATTCGATTAAAAAAAAAAAAAAAACTAAGAGTAAAGCTACCAAATGACCCAGCAATCCCCCTACTATGCATATACCCTGAGGAAACCAAAATTGAAAAAGGCACAGGTATCCCAATGTTCACTGCAGCACTATTTACAATAGTTAGGACGTGAAGCAATTTAGATGTCCATCAACAGATGAATGGGTAAAGATGCTGCAGTACATATATACAATGGAATATATGCCCCTCAGCCATAAAAGGGAACATATTTGAGTCAGTTCTAACAAAGTGGATGAACCTAGAGCCTATTATACAGAGTGAAGTAAGTTAGGAAGAGGAAAACAAATATCATAAATTTATGTGTATATGTGGAATCTAGACAGACGGTACTGATGAAGCTATTTGTAGGGCAGCATTGGAGACACAGACATAGAGAACAGACTTATAGTCATGGGGGTGGGGGAGGAAGGAGAGGGTGGGACAAATTCAGAGAGTAACATGGGAACATATACACTACCATATGTAAAATAGATAGCCAATGGGAATTTGCAGTATGACTCAAGGAACTCAAACCAGGGCTCTGTAACAAACCAGAGGAGTGGGATGGGGTGGGAGGTGAATGGGAGGTCCAAGAGGGAGGGGCCATATACATACCTATGGCTGATTCATCTTGATGTATGGCAGAAACCAAAACAATATTGTAAAGCAATTATAAAAACTAAATTAATTTTTTAAAAAAGAAACAAGAGAAACCTCAAATAACCTAACTTGAGAAAGAAGAACAAACGAAACCTAAAGTTAGTAGAAGGAAAAAAATCATAAAGATTAGAGCAGAAATAAATGAAATAGAGACAAAGAAAACAGTTGCAAAGATCAATGAAACTAAAAGCTAGTTCTTTGTGAAGATAAACAAAATTGATAAATCTTTAGCCAGACTCATTAAGAAAGAGAGAGAGGACTCGAGTCAATAAAATTAGAAATGAAAAAGGAGAAATTACAACTGACACCACAGAAATTCAAAGAATAAGACTATTATAAGCGACTGCACACCAATAAAAGGGACAACCTAGAAGAAATGGACAAATTCTTAGAAAGGTATAACCTTCTAACACTGAACCAGGAAGAAATAGAAAATATGAACAGATCAAACACAAGTACTGAAATTTAAATTAATAAAATTAGAAAGGGAAAAAGTTACAACTGACTCCACAGAAATACCAAGGATCATAAGAGTCTACTATGAGCAACTGTCTTACATTAGCCATGCCATAGTTTTTCATTAATAACACCATAAACTTTTATAAATGAACAACGCCCAATACTTGGACTTTAGGAATTATTCACATTAATATGTTTATTTTTTCATGAAATTTTTTACTCTGATGCTGTTTTGAGATTAGCACAAATTCAATAAATCACAAGTCTCACAAAATAACCAGTATCTGGGAATATTATTTTATGGCATGATCTTAAGAGTATACTAATCTATAGGCATGAACAATGCCCAGAGGGCTTCTTAAAAAAGAGGGGCAGAAGAGAAGAGGGGAAAGAAAAGCCACTAGACCTATTTTAAGCCTTCCAAAACAAGGCAGGCTGTAAATTCTTTCAGAACAAACACCTTTTCCCTCACAGAGCTGAATGTTTTATCAGCAGGTAGAAATATGTGTTGAACTGATAACAACTGGATCTCTATGTATTGTACAGAGCTTTTCTTTTTTTGTTTCCACAACTTCAATAAACTAATCTTTCTCTTCACTGCACAAAAAAAGGTAAAAAATAACCATCAGTTACCAAGATTTCCACAATTTTAGTCCCAAAGTCTAGGACAACAAGAAATAGCATATTATCAAGGGAGGTTATGTATTCCTTCTTTGGAGACTTTACTAAGAGAAAATTGATTATGATCCTTCTGGGACAATTTACAGGCAGTACTTATGTGTATGGACTGGATGACTTCTTATGATCCCTTCTATGCAGATGCTTTTAATATTTTATTTTTATTATGCTTGATGCTGAGAAAAATGGGAAAGACTGAAAGCCATTTATTTCCACAAGGAAGAAGGAATGTTCAGTGTTCTACTCTAGGTTTCTTAATAACAAGTGACAACAATCCAAAAAAATAAATTAACTTTTATCATGCCCTTTCTATCGAGCTATAGTTGTTTTAGTACACTAAAGCATTGTCACAAAAATTTGAAAGCCATAATACTATTTTTTATATGACATATGGCATGCAGGATCCTTGTTCCCTGACTAGGGACCAAACCCATGCACCCTGCGGTGGAAGCGTGAAACCTTAACTACTGGGCAACCAGGGAATTCCCCATAATGCTATTTTAAGACCAATCTGATACTAGGAGAAAATTTATCCACAAGAACAAGGCCCAACTGGATTTTGATGCTTATTAATTTTGGTAATTGGTGCAACCATTTTTGATGGGGTTCAAATGTTTGTGGTGGGAAGAGTTAAAAATATGTTCTAAGGGGGAAGGAGGAGCTAAAATTATCTTTATCTAATGAGTTGGTGGAAGCAAAAGAGAAATATTGATTATTTCAGCATTTAGTCTTTTTGCTATAAGCTTGACGAATGGCAAACACTGAATAGCCCCCTCCCTAGGCAGTCTGGCTCAAGAGATGATCCTTATCAAATTTAACATAGCAGTTGGCATGAACTAAACCCTACCTAAATACAGGACATTGATGCATAGAATCCTGAACCAAACATTAAACCTTACTGCTGGAAGTCCTATAATCCTTTAGAAAGGAAAAAGAAAGGGCCAAGGAGAGCAGGAAGGGAGAGCAAATAAATATAAGATGATTGGGGATTTATAAATATAAATACACTTCAGATTTTTGTAAGACATAATTGTTTACATAAAAGATCAAGGCCAGGATCCCAAAGTGAAGGGATTATTAAGTAGCCTAAAAGGTACTTTTCAGATAATGAAAAGGAGGCATAGGATGATTTGTTCCAGTATTCCAAGGTAACTGATAGGCAGTTCTACCACAAATCTTTAACTTTTCATCACTGCTTCATCTGGCTTTAAACAGAACTGTATAATAATCATGAAAATCATGCTTGTGAAAAAATGTTCAAATAAGAAGAAAGTGTAAACTATACCTAAGATCTACTTCACACCCTTCTCTAAGGTGACGACAGGAAAACTGAGTAAACTTTGAATTGAACTGAAAAACTATTGTTTTCAGAATAGTTATTCAAGGAGATCATTGACAGGAAGACTAAAAAGGGAAGACAGAGTACTTTGGGACATTTGTTGGGAGGTAGAATGTTGATTCCTGAGAGATAGCATGCCAACTTTCAGGCAAGGACTTCTGCCTTTGAGCCATCACATCACATACAACTCCTTATTTGCAGGCCATATCCAGCTTAGTTCAGTTCAGTCGCTCAGTCGTGTTCGACTCTGCAACCCCATGAATCACAGCACGCCAGGCCTCCCTGTCCATCACCAACACCCAGAGTTCACTCAGATTCATGTCCATCGAGTCAATGATGCCATCCAGCCATCTCATCCTCTGTCGTGAAGTTCTCCTCCTACTTCCAATCCCTCCCAGCATCAAACTCTTTTCCAATGAGTCAACACTTCACATGAGGTGGTCAAAGAACTAGAGTTTAAGCTTTAGCATCATTCCCTCCAAAGAAATCCCAGGGCTGATCTCCTTCAGAATGGACTGGTTGGATCTCCTTGCAGTCCAAGGCACTCTCAAGAGTCTTCTCCAACACCACAGTTCAAAAGCATCAATTCTTTAGCACTCATCCTTCTTCACAGTCCAATTTTCACATCCATACATGACTACTGGAAACACCATAGTCTTGACTAGATGGACTTTAGTCGGCAAACTAATGTCTCTGCTTTTGAAAATGCTATCTAGGTTGGTCATAACTTTTCTTCCAAGGAGTAAGCATCTTTTAATTGCATGGCTGCAGTCACCATCTGCAGCAATTTTCGAGCCCAAAAAAGTAAAGTCAGACACTGTTTCCATTGTTTCCCCATCTATTTCCCACGAAGTGGTGGGACCAGATGCCATGATCTTCCTTTTCTGAATGTTGAACTTTAAGCCAACTTTTTCATTCTCCTCTTTCACTTTCATAAAGAGGCTTTTTAGTTCCTCTTCGCTTTCTGCCATAAGGGTGGTGTCATCTGCATATCTAAGGTTATTGATATTTCTCCTGGCAATCTTGATTCCAGCTTGTGTTTCTTCCAGTCCAGCGTTTCTCATGATGTACTCTGCATATAAGTTAAATAAGCAGAGTGACAATATTCAGCCTTGACGTACTCCTTTTCCTATATGGAACCAGTCTGTTGTTCCACGTCCACTTCTAACTGTTGCTTCCTGACCTGCATACAGATTTCTCAAGAAGCAGGTTAGGTGGTCTGGTATTCCCATCTGTTTCAGAA
>SJYT01061374.1:479512-516010 GCA_006410635.1 Cephalophus harveyi | reverse complement strand
CTTGCCAAAGCCTTTGACTGTGTGGATCACAATAAATTGTGGAGAATTCTGCAAGAGATGGGAATACCAGACCACCTGACCTGCCTCTTGAGAAACCTGTATGCAGGTCAGGAAGCAACAGTTAGAACTGGACATGGAACAACAGACTGGTTCCAAATAGGAAAAGGAGTATGTCAAGGCTGTATATTGTCACCCTGGTTATTTAACTTATATTCAGAGTACATCATGAGAAATGCTGGGCTGGAAGAAACACAAGCTGGAATCAAGATTTCTGGGATAAATATCAATAACCTCAGATATGCAGATGACACCACCCTTACGGCAGAAAGTAAAGAAGAACTGAAAGGCCTCATGATGAAAAGTGAAAGAGGAGAGTGAAAAAGTTGGCTTAAAGCTCAACACTCAGAAAATGAAGATCATGGCATCTGGTCCCATCACTTCATGGGAAATAGATGGGGAAATAGTGGAAACAGTGTCAGACTTTATTTTTTGGGGCTCCAAAATCACTGTAGATGGTGATTGTAGCCATGAAATTAAAAGACACTTACTCCTTGGAAGGAAAGTTATGACCAACCTAGATAGCATATTCAAAAGCAGAGACATTACCTTGCCAGCAAAGGTCTGTCTAGTCAAGGCTATGGTTTTTCCAGTAGTCAAGTATGGATGTGAGAGTTGGACTGTGAAGAAAGCTGAGTACCGAAGAATTGATGCTTTTGAACTGTGGTGTTGAAGAAGACTCTTGAGAGTCCCTTGGACTGCAAGGAGATCCAACCAGTCCATCCTAAAGGAGATAAGTCCTGGGTGTTCATGGGAAGGACTGATGCTGAGACTGAAACTCCAATACTTTGGCCACCTCATGCAAAGAGTTGACTCATTGGAAAAGACCCTGATGCTGGGAGGGATTGGGGGCAGGAGGAGAAGGGGACAGCAGAGAATGAGATGGCTAGATGGCATCACCCACTCGATGGACATGAGTTTGGATAAACTCCGGGAGCTGGTGATGGACAGGGAGGCCTGGCATTCATAGGGTTGCAAACAGTCGGACACGACTGAGCGACTTAGCTGAACTGAACTGAAAGTCGTGAAAAATTCTATGCCATGTGAAGTTACATAACTAGGGGCATTAGGATGATAGAAAATTTGGGGGGGAATGAAATCCCATAGACAACATTTGATCATTACATTTTAACAAAAAGGACATTTAATCCTAAAATATTCTAATGTCATTAACAGCCTTAATGAAAACCTTTCCTTAAAATTTAAAGAAGGTTTTAAGGAGATGCAAGAATACTGGAGTGGGTTGCCATTTCCTTCTCCAGGGGATCTTCCTGACCCAGGGATCAACCCTGGGTCTCCTGCATTGTAGTCAGATTTTTTGTCCTTTGAGTACTATGCTGCTAATGGGTATGGCTTAAGAGGCTACTCCGATAATCAAATTTCTTGACTTTTAAACTAATTATTATAGATTTTAATTGTCTTTAGAAAAGAGTAGGGCACATAGGAGAAAAGATGATCTGGTAAACTAGAAACAGCTGCTTCTCAGATTTCCCCAGCATCTGGGGGGCAGTTTTGTACACTCCCTGAAGCCAGCACTGTTGCTCTCCTGGACATTCTTCCCCTCTGTTAGAGAACGAAATGTAAAGAAGGTTGAGAACGAAAATGTAAAGGAGGTACTGTAGGCTGGCTTTGACACCTCTTGCTTCTCAGATTTCCCCAGCATCTGGGGGGCAGTTTTGTACACTCCCTGAAGCCAGCACTGTTGCTCTCCTGGACATTCTTCCCCTCTGTTAGAGAACGAAATGTAAAGAAGGTTGAGAACGAAAATGTAAAGGAGGTACTGTAGGCTGGCTTTGACACCTCCGGTTATACTCTTGTTTGTGCAAATCAGTAAATTTCTCATTGCAGAGTTCTTTTTCCTTTCTACTCCCAAAGGCATCCTAACTATGCAAAATTATTCCATCAGTTGCCTTGAACTTCCCTCGTGGCTCAGACAGTAAAGAACCTACCTGCAGTTCAGGAGACCTGGGCTTGATCCTCAAGTTGGGAAGATAACCTGGAGAAAGGAATGACTACCCACTCCAGTATTCCTGCCTGGAGAATCCCATGGACAGAGGAGCCTGGCAGGCTACCATCCATGGGGTCACAGAGTCGGACACGACTAACTGAGCGACTAACACTTGCCTTGGACACAAGCTAGTTAGTTATCATTGTGCCAGAGTCTTGCATGCTGAATTTTTCAACTTTTGAAGACTTCTATTTTCAGTTAGACCCTGGCACTAATTATAATGATTCTTATTTCATTTGCAGTCAGGGTGAGAGGGCTGGGGTGGTGATGATGTTTGTACTTTAAATAATCCCCCAGCCTTGGGATCTTCCTAAAAAGGGCCTCCTCCTGTCCTTAGCACTGACAGAACTCTGCTCCATCAATGAAGGACCATTTCCCCCAGTCATTTCCTTCCTTTCAGAGAAAGCCTGGATCCCTTTGACACCTTCATGTTCCAAATACTCCCTATCAGCCTGTGGCTTGTTTTCTATAATAGCGTCTTTGATTAAGGCCTTCTTCTATCAGGTCATTTGAATACACAATCCCCACCCCCCACCACACCACCCCGCCTCTCTTTTGTCATCCAAGTTCTTGCTTGATGCTTCTGGTCTCCAAGACAGCCCTCAGCTGTCACTGCCAGGGATTAAGATGCCTGTGAAATCCACCCTTGTGCTGCAAATGCCTTGCAAAGGAGTCTTTTGAAAACATTGACTTCTTTTCCTTTTTCAGCCCTGAAACAGTAGTTACCAGGAGATATTCGGAACATGGCTATTAGGTAAGACATTCTGCAGACAATAGCTAAGGGGCAGCAAAGAAATTGAAAAGGCTTCATAATCCCTTATTTGTGCCTTCCAAGTGGTAGCTGCTAAAATTGACTTCTGCAAACAGGCATCTGCTTCTGCCATTTACACTTAATCAGATAAACATAGAGCTGGGAGAGCCCTTAATCTGCCCTTTCACATTAGCCAGGGCCTGCAAGACTTTCTGCAGACTGTTCCAGAATCTTCAAGTGCTGTCCTCACGCCTGCACCTGGAAAAGGAAAAAAGCCTGGGGAGACGAGACATCCACTCCTTCTGGAACCAGAGGAAGAAAGATATAATTTTCTCACCCAATCCTCTTTTCTTCCTGAACAATCTCTGGGTGGATATCAACCCCAGCCCTCAAATACCATATAAGATTGCTATCATTATCCTCATTTCACATATGGAGAAACAAATATTCAAAGAGGTTAAATTACCAGCTTCCCTGGTGGCTCAGGTGGTAAAGAATCAGCATGCAATGGGGCAGACCCAGGTTCGATCCCTGGGTCGGGAAGATCTCCTGAAGAAGGGAAGGGCAACCCACTCCAGTATTCTTGCCTCCTTTAGACAGAGGAGCCTGGTCGACTAGAGTCCATGGGGTCTCAAAGAGTCAGACACAACTGAGCGGACTAATATTTTGACACTTTTGATGAAGTGAAAGAACTAGGGTCAACTGACCATACCAGACGGACTAGAGGGTTTTCTGGGACAAGGAACTTTGAGAGCTAAAACCAGGACAATGCTGGGAAAGGCAGGAAGATTGTTTGCCCAAAGGTTGAACCAGGTCTCTAGAGCCTTTCCCCTGAACCCTGAATCATCCTCAGCCTGAGTTCTGACCTTGGAACAGTTGGGACACCATGCAAAATGCAGAGTTCATTTCCCTTTGAGCCAGAGAACAAAGTCAGGGCCATCAGATTTGGGAGATCAGCTCGGTACCCCCAGTTGCAGGCTCCTCAGAACCACCGTGATGATGAGTTCAGGAACTCCCTCTGCAGAGAGGTGAAAGCCAGACCCAAGAGCACGCACCAGCGCTTATGCAATTCCCCACATCATGAGACACTTACAGGAGACCTCAAATCACTGCCCACTGCACTGCCAGGGCCTCATTACAGAAACCTCAGAGAAGGCCATGGAGGAGTCAGGCTTTTGCTGAAATGCACAGAGCAGGATTGAGCTGAATTAGTTTACAAAATCAGACCACAGCATATTTTTTGCAGGGATGATCTACAGTCCCTTCCCTCTTTCCCCCCCCGCACCCTCACCCCCAGGCTTTCTCTTTCAAGATATCTCCCTGGATGACAGCAGACTAAACAATGATTCGCTAAACACGTGGTGGAAGTGTTGTCGCTGGAGCCCAGTCCTGAGTGGGTGGTCCCCCCTACACACACACACATACACACACACACACACACTGTGTCAGGTGTTACCCTCTCATTGCTGGATCCTAGGAGGGTAGGGGGTCCCAGGTTATTGAGGGGGAGGACCAGGGAGTGGATTCTTACCAATGATGAGGGAGTGGCGGGTTTCAATGTTATAACAAGTGGTAAAGCTGGGCCTGGGTATTGAGCCTCCTCTCAGCCCTAAGTGGGGGAGCCATCCTTCTACTCCAGATGCTGGGGGTCCCTCCTCTCCACCCACCCATGCCTGACTCTGTCTTCTTTGAGGACAGAAGATTAAAATAGAAAGGGCTTCGAAGAGATCATCTAGTTGGACTTCCCCACACAGGGCTGAGGCAGGGGAGGAGCTGAGAGCTGGCAACACGGCCAGCCTGGGAGTCCACAGGCGCCTCTGGGGTGGAAAGGAGGAAGCAGAAGGAAGAAGGTCTGTAGCTTCTGATCAAAACTCTCCTCTCCCTTCTGCTGATCCACAGTTTTAGCCTGAATTATTTTCAACCCTTTTTCCTCCACTATATAAAACATGCAAATCTCTCTGCTTTGTTTTGTCTTAAAACATTATATTTTTGTTAGCTCTGTCCTTTCTTCTTCCTCTCTGTTCCCAACTCCAATCATTCACGGAAGTCAAGTGTCTTAAATAGATGGAGCTCAGAGCTGGGGGGACCAAGGGGGAGGAGGAGGGGCTGCTCTTCCTCTCCTTCTTGGGGTTCTGCAAGTTTCAGAACCTCTGTTAGAAGAGGCTGCAGCATGGGCTCTGGGGCACATGGGCTTCAGTCGGTGCGGCACATCGGCTCAATAGCTGTGGCTCACGGGCTCACCGCAACTAGAGAAAAGGCCCAGCAGCAACCACAAATAAATAAATAGACTTATTTATTTAAAAAAAGAGAAATGGCTGTAAAGATCATCCCATGCAGTGGTCAGGAACGTGGACTGTACCTGGGTTGGATACCCGGTCAAGCAAGTTTGTACCTAAGGGTTTTGTTTTTCTTTACTCCACTCTCCACCACCTGCTTTCTAAAAGCACAGGGCCCATCCCTGAAATTTCAGTAGTGGGTGTGGAGACTCTTTCCTCACCCCATGTGTTAGGGGATTACAAGTAGGCTGAGGTGGCCCCAACCTGCAACATCTTCCCATTATTCATGGACCAGAAAGCCTCTCCGGTGAGGCTCCACCCTGAGAAAGTCGCCACGTTGCTTCCTTTGCAGCTCATATCAGAGATGGTAGGTCCTCATGCTGAGGGAGGCAGGAGTGAAGCAAGGCATCTGGGCTGAAGAGATGCCCTCCTCCATCCTCATTCCACAGACAGGGTGATGCGCCTCATTACCAAGGGCCTTTCCCTCCTCTGACCATTAGCTGAATGGAACTTCAAAGGAAAACAAGGCCCCTGCCCTCCCCATTCATTAGACTCTGGATGAAACTAGGTGGAATGAGAAGAAAAGGCAGCGCGGGCCACACCAGACAGAACAGCCTTACCCAGGCCACTTCGTGAATGGGTGATCCTTCAGGCAGCCGCATTCCAACCCCCAGTCATCCGCTGACTCAGAACCCTGTACGGATAACAGATGGATTAGGCAAGATGATGGATTCCACACTGAGGATGGAATACCTATGGTTCACCGAGAGAATGACCTAATCACTACTAGGTATACAACAAACTACAACGAATAGAGTGTGGTTATGTTGTAACCGCCAGCGCCACTTCACCAGGGAAACTGTGACACCCACTGATGGGAGCAGCCAAGCGAGACACCTCCTACCCAGGCCAACTGGCATCCTCTTCTGGATCCAGGTTCTCTGTCGTCTGCAGATCCTTTTCTGCCTCCCACGCTGTTCTGTTCTGCACTCTGAACAGGCTGGACCAGGAAGGGCATGCAGGAGTCAGAACTTCCACATCATCCATAGAGAATTCTCAGTCTCTCTGTCTACAAGTTCATACCTTGGGGGCAGAACGTCCAGCAAGTATGCTTCTATATTTTAGTTACCCCCTCTTCCCCATCTGCTTCTGTACAAGTCAGATTTGGGCCTTTGGGAGGTTTGTATCCTTCACAGTGAAGTTTCTTAAGTGCTTTTGATAGTTTCCTGACTCCCAAGGAATGACTTCTCTCTCTCTGCACTATTACTCAGTTGCACGTGCTCCCCATTCATATGGGGATGCACCCAGTGACGTCTAGCTTTGGACAGGAAGACAATAGCTATTCAGATATCACTGCCGTCTATGTGACTCTACCAAACACCTTTGTTTAGTGTAGTACTTGGGGGTTTTAGGCTCAAATACTTTATGCCCACCATGTGTGGGTTCCACAAAGAAGACCAAGGAAAATCTGGGGTCCTGTTTTAAGTATTAGCAGTAACTACTAATTGTTGATCATATACCATGTTCTAGGCACTATACTATAATTTACCTGTATTATATCTGGTCTTTAATGGCAAACCTGTGAGATAAGCATCATTATTCCCATTTTACAGCTGAGGAAACTAAGTCTGAGAGAAGTTACACAACTTTCTGTGGGTCACATGGATGGAAAGTGGCAGAGATGGGGTTTAAATCCAAGTCTGTATGATTCAGGAGCTCATACTCTTTCCTTTCTACCATTTTTCCAGTCGCTTGGCAAATACATTTTTTTTTTTCTTTACCAATTCCCAGACATTGTTCCTTCCTTGTAGAGCATAACTAGCTCACTTCATCCCTTATCCTAATTCTCTCTCTCTTTTTTCTTCTGCTAAGACAGCAAAAGACATGATTTATTGTACATGTTACATTCAGCCACAACTGGGAAGAGAACTAGCCCAGAATGTCACAGGTCCATGGCAAAGGACCAAAAGGGACAATTTTGATGTGAACAAGGTGAGTCTCCCAAAGATGGTCAAGGGGATCAGAATGGCCACAGACATTCCAGATCCACTGAGACAAGTTCTAGATAGTAGGCAATTCAACAATTTGTACCAGCGTCCCTGGCCTCTGGCTTCTCTTGTTTCTGCTTTGGTGGCTTCCATGGGGTACAAGTTTACTTGGACCTCTGCCTCATCTTTCTTCTTTGGCGCTTTAGCCTGCACTTTCACTTATTTCCTCCACTTTGTTCTGCTGTTTCTCAAAAGATGGCACTAAGGCTGAGAGCCATCCTAATTCTCTTGATGGTGACAACAGATAATCCCTAAAGCTCACAGCAGGGAAGAGGTCTAGAACAGCAAAGCAAGGGAAAGTAATTACCCATCTGCAGGTGTTAATTTGAAGTGTGTTAACCACCAGGAGGGAGAAGGCAATGGCACCCCACTCCAGTACTCTTGCCTGGAAAATCCCATGGACAGAGGAGCCTGGAAGGCTGCAGTCCATGGGGTCGCTAAGAGTCGGACACGACTGAGTGACTTCCTTTTCACTTTTCACTTTCCTGAATTGGAGAAGGAAATGGCAACCCACTCCACAGAGTCGGACACGACTGAAGTGACTTAACAGCAGCAGCAGCAGCAACCACCAGAAGAAAAAAAAAATGTGAGAATTACTGTATCAACCATATATTTCTAATTCACACATCCCAGGCAATAGCTGAAGCCCTCAGGCAGAGGGAGATGCATGTGGGATTATGTTGTTCACCAAAAAATAATAAACAAGAGGAGGAGCAGGAAATTGAGCCTTAAACCCCCATACCTTGTTTTGTAATCCTTTTTATAATTAGTTGCATTATTGGACTTGATGTTTCTAAGAAGTCAACAGCTCCATCAACCCCATTTGACATAGGAGAAGATGAGAGGCTAACAGATTGTATGCTATTCCTTGGATATGCAGAAAATCAGTGATCATATAAAGACCTAGGATCTAAATCTATAGCAAAAAACCACTGTGGTCAGCTACTTCCCTTAATTATGGGTTGATGAAATCGTTTTAATTCTGCTGAGAGCCAAAGCAAGATTTTCTCATTTAAAACAGGTGCATGCATGCATGCTAAGTTGCTTCAGTTGTGTCTAACTCTTTGTAACCCTAAGGACTGTAGCCCGACAGGCTCCTCTGTCTGTGGGGATTCTCCAGGCAAGAATACTGAAGTGGATCGCCATGCCCTCCTCCAGGGGATCTTTCCGACCAGGGATTGAACCTGTATCTCTTATGCCTCCTGCATTGGCAGGTGGGTTCTTTACCACTAGCACCACCTGGGAAGCTCCCACTTAAAACACCCACACGAATTGAAAACCCACTTTTTGAGGCCTGGATGGTGCCTAAGCACTAAAGCCGTTGAGGTTGTCATACTTCTTAGATTGACAGAACTGTTGGTAGCACTTCTGCACTACCTCTCTATTCACTGAACCCTGATTTTGTTTAGATGACAGGGAAACTCGTCTGAGGAACATGGAACCTTTCCTCTGGGCTCATGAGATAAACTTAGATCAGTGTGATTCATTTCCTCCCTGCAGATGATGGATTTAGCCAATGTGGTATTCATGTGATCCACTTCTCAGCAAGAAGACGTAACTGGAAATTTGCTGATGGTTTCTGGATAGATTTTTCTCTCTGACAAAGAGAGATACCAAGAAGAAAGCCCACATTACCTCCTACCTGTCTTGTTGTTGTTTAGTTGCTAAGTCATATCAGCCTCTTTGCGACCCCATGGATTGCAGCACGCCAGGCTTCCCTGTCCTTCACCATCTTCCAGAGTTTGCTCAAACTCATGTCCATTAAGTCAATGATGCCATCCAACCATCTCATCCTCTGTTGCCCCCTTATCCTCCTGCCCTCAGCCTTTCTCAGTATCAGGGTCTTTTGCAGTGAGGCAGCTCTTCACATCAGGTGTCTAAAGTACTGGAGCTTCAGCTTCAGCTAAGGATGAAATGTACCAAACTAGTGCAGCAACCTTGCCACCGTGAGGGGTGGTAACACTGCCACTCTGAAGGCTACAGAATGAAAAATAGAAAAAGTCTGGGTTTTGAGGACCTCATTGCACCACTGGACAAACTGAAACCAGAGTTCTTAATTGATGTAAAACTGCTTTATGGTTTCAGCCACTTTTAGTTTCATCTCCATGATACACTGGATAAAGAGAAACAGCTTGAAACCAGGGCATTATACAAGAGCGAAAGAAATGCATCTGGAGCAAGATAAGACTCTGTTGATATCAGACTCTATCTCTTGGGATACACAGCCTTCAAAGGAATTTAGAAACTGAACAAGTAGCATATACTTATTGAGCAAGCACCTGCTTTGTGCTGTACACTGTGCTGGGTACTGGGTTTACAGGATTGGACAAGTAGGCAAAGTCATTAAGGTCAAGGAAATCACATTCTGGGAGACTAATGATAAACAAGTAAACAAATAAGAATAGGCAAAAACATTCTTCGGCAACTTTCAAAATATTGCTTCAAATCAATCCTGAGTATCATCAGACGCTGGAACCAGAGGTAGGGATTCAAATCCTACTTCTACCACTTGCTGTGACCTTGGGAAAGTCATTTAATTTTTTCTGAGTATCAGTTCCCTTATCTGTGAAATGATGATATTAAAAAAAACTAACTCATAGAATTGTGAGGATTAAAATAAGCAAGCGAACTCTCTATAAACCATTGTGCCCAGATGCTGGCACGTAGTCAGTTTCTCTAGATTCTAGATGATGACGATGATCACCTTCATTGTCACAAGAATTGGTGTCAGGCACTGTGGGTATCAAAAGATGAACAAGACATAGACCCTGTATTCAAGAAACCTGGGAGGCGAGAATCCAGATTTGGCCACAGAACAGTCAGAAGTTAGCCAATGAATTAGGAGAAACAAAAGAATTCCTCTGGTAACCAGGGATGGGGTGGGCGAGGCTCCCTGTCTCCGCTTTTCTCCCACACATGTTTTATGACCATTATCCCCTTTTCCAAGAGAGAAAGAAATATTCTGAATGATTGCTGCTCTTCTTTCACCTACAGCCGCTGTTCCCAAGAGAATCAAGTGGGCCTTTTCTTTCTCCAGTGAAGTGAAAAATATAGGTTGTGTTTATCTGGATGGTACTTACCAGTATGGACTACGTACCAGCAAATATACACAGATGCTCTCATAAATGATCTCACCAAACCCTGTCTCCCTTCATCCTCTTAAAATCAAACCCAATTAATGTGTTTAGTGTCATGCAGTTGACTATTAACTCCTGTATCTAGCTGTAAAATCCAGATAAACACTGACTACCTGGGTCCCCACACCCACACACATACCCTCACCCTTAGGAAGCTTTCCTCTGATGGCCACACAAACCACTGAGCATGCACCCTGAGAGTGCATCTTCCCACAGCCTTGCTCACACACTGGTCATTTATTTGAGCTCTCATGGGGAATCCTGCAACTCTCAGCTAGGAATTTCATTAACAAAGGGAGAGGAGGGACAACTGGGAGCACAGTCTAGATGCAGAGGGAAAGAAATGAAAATCTTTTTCAAAAGGGACCTCACATTGTATCACCCTAGCCTGATCCTCCCTTATAACTGTTATTTGTACATTCTGTGCCTGAAGAAAAGAAAAAAAAAACAAGCAAACAACTTTTCATTGATTGGGCTGTTGCCCAGGCTTTTAGTTTGTCATCCTGTCCACGGAGCTGTGAAATCAACTTCACCAAGCCTATGCTTTGAAATGAGGCAACATTTAACTGGAAGTCCATTCAAAATAAGGGGCTCAGCCCAAGGGTCCAGGGTCCTGCATTTCTTCCTTTTTCTCTCAGCTGCACCTCTCTCATCCAATCTTGGTGAAGAGTTCTCCTTTGCCAAGAAAGAAGGCAGTGCCGAGAAAGTCCACGAGACTCTCAGAAGTCACCGCCTGAATACCAAACCTGAATTACCAGGAGAGATGGAACTCTCGGCTGTTCTCCTCCTGCCCACGCTGCAGGTTTTTCAGGTCCCTGCTTGAGCGTGCACTCACAGGCGTAAATAAACGTGCTATCCACAGCCTGCGTCAGCCAACCCAGCTATTTAAGCACGCTGGCATCAGCTAACTCAGCATCCACATCCAGGGCTTGCCTTTGCCGCTTCCACGTAAGTAACTTTCAGAGGTCTGCCTTTCGGGCAGAGGAATGAACTTGTGTAGAGACTGGACTGAAATGCTGTCGTGACCGTGTTTGCTATTCTGATAGGAAAAGGGAGAGGCAAAAGGGAGAATTAAAGAGCCAGCCCCACGCAGGGAGCCAGAGAAGGCTGAGGGGTGTGAGGCATCAGACGTTTGCAGCCCTGCCTGGGGGTGGACGGGGATTTGGAGCCAGGGGGAGTCTGTGTTGTCCTTTTGACTAGCAGGTGAGATGTTTTTCTTTTTCTCTCCTATCTCTGAAAGACAAAGTGAAAGCAACACTTGTAGGACTGTGCTCAATGCATATGAATTTCTACCCTTTAGAAGTTGATATTGTTATTCTACACCTTAGTCTAAAATCAGATGTAATATCATTTAAAAATATTTTTTGACCCAAAAGGAGTCAAAATTTTTCAAAGGGGAGGTTGTCTCTGGGTTGATTAGAGGTGGCTCCGCTGAGAAACTGCAATGCTGTTTGTTGTTACTTCTGGTTCTCATAATCCTTATCAGTTATAACAATGAAAACATTGATCTTGTTTAAGATGAAAATAAATATGCTCTGGGGCTTTGCAGAAATGTAATTTTGTGACATTTGAGCACCAGATATCTAGGCAGATTGTTAAGTAAAGTGGAATAAAAATTAAAAGGCACAATATACCACAAAGCTTAGGTGAGAAGATCTTAGACTAGGAATGCAAAAAAATTTCCATGAGGTAGCACTGACAGTCACCAGGGCCCTGGAGTGTGTTTAATTCAGTTAAGAATAACCAGAGTCCAGAAAACAAAACACAGGGACTGGGGATTGGGGAAGGAAAAAGTAGGGGGAGCAGATAGTAGGGGGGTTATAATTAGACGTTATGTTCATAAATGCATAGGACTAGAATAAGGAATGAAACATGTGAATTCCATGTGTGTGTGTTAGTAGCTCAGTCGTGTCCAACTCTGTGCGACCCCACTGGGGTCTTGTACCCCCAGACTCCTCTGTCCATGGAATTCTCCAGGCAAGAATACTGTAGTGGGTTGCCATTCCCTTCTCCAGGGGATCTTCCCGACCCAGGGATCAAACCCGGAATTCCATAGTTCCTCCTTTTGGATCAAGAGTCTAGTGATTAAGAATCTGGGGAAATCCAAGAGCTTTTTCCATGTAGTTCCCCTGCCCTCTGTCCCCAGTACTAAACTGGACGCTCATTTTCTGGATCCCTAGCACTCCATAACCCTAAATAAAGACTCAGATTTAAGAAAGTGCATAATTTTTTAACTGAGCTGAAGCTGCTGACTAGGAACCTACAGAGAAGTAGTGGGGAGTTGAGACCATTAACATAGCAGGCACTTCTTTTCACCAAACCGAAGCTCAGTTGTAAGGTCATAAAGGTCTGATTTCCATCGAGCAAATAATGATTAAGGGGCTTCTCTGAGCAAAGGTTAGTTGGGGGCCGAGAGGAAGAGAAAAGAAATATAAGGTGGCTTCTGTTCTTAAAGAGTTTGAAATCTCAAGTACAAGGACATAAGAAGCCAAGCAAAAACTAGTACATACTGCATGGCACAAAATGATAAAATATTCAAACTCTATAGTAACAGCAAGCAGCTCAGTGGTTACCTGAGACACGGGAGCTGGAAAGACAGTTACTCAGATTAGGAGGGTTTGGGGATGATGGGTGCGTTCACTATCATGATTAGGCAACCATTTCTCACTTGTGAAAACTGATCAGATCACACACTTTAAACGTGCAGTGTTAGAAGCCAGTTATATTCAACAAGCAATAATTTAACAATTCACCTTTTTTTAGATAACTAAAAGCATTTCTAAGAATCTGCCTATGCAACATAATGAAAATGAAAAACAAGTATTTTGGGAAAAAATTAACTCAGTAAATAAAGTGAAGGCTCAAACCATCAGGATTGTGGACTTTTATAGAACTGGAAGGGTCCCAGAGATCATGTCAGGCAGTGGTTACGCACCTGGAGAAAAATACCTGGGATTGAGCCTCGCCCCAACCTATTAAATCAGAACCCAGGAATGGGTGGTTCCAGTATTACTTTTTAAAGCTCCGCAGGTGATTCTAATGTGCAGCTGGGGATGGGAACCAGTGAAACCCAAATCACTCACGAGACACATGGACAGGGCCATGTGTCCCTTGGCCGCATGACCCCCCAACCCCTCGACCATCGTGTCCCAGGGACCAAGTTGGATAGTGATAGGACCTCAGAGGATGAGGGACCCCCAAGACCACTGCTTCTGGGTCCTCAGCACCACACTTCCAACTCTAGTAGGGAAGGGTATCCGGAGCATTTCCAGCAAATTCTTGGAACCCAGACATGTTCCGGGTGGCAGGCGTGACGAATTAGTCAGAGCCTCAAAGGTGCATTATTTAAGGATTGTGCTAACGTGTGAGAAGGGATGTTTCAAAACTAAAGCTTCCTTTTGTTTCCTACATAATATCTAAGCTAAGCCAGGGGATTATAATTATTGAAAAGAATCAGGGTGGATGCACCAGACGCTCTGCTCTGGGGGACAGCCAAGTCGGTCTTTCGGGAGCTAGCCCGGCTTCTCAGCATTGGGATGAGTCTATTTGGCACCACAGGTCTTTTCATCATGATTCCCAGGGCAGCTCGGGCAGAAACATGAGCGGAGTGGAGTTTGTGGTTTCTGCTCTTCCTGTGGGGCCCTCGCCTTGGCACCTGTGTCCATGCAGGGGCAGGTGTGGGGCTGCAATTGGGGCCACAGAGCCTCACCTGCTCTGCGTGGGCCACCTGCCATGTTTCAGGTGGTTTCTTCCATTTCTCCTCCAAGTCCAATAATTTCTAGGGTCTCATCCCCGTAGGGCTTTGCTTACCCAGCTCTGGAAAACTAATTAAAGTTATAATGTTAATAGACAATGATTGTTTAATGAGTTATGTCCCTCCCTGGTATATTACATAGGTTCCAGCAAGATAACACATCTGGGAATTCTCTGAATATAATTACCATTGGGAGTAATCAGCAGAATCAAAGTTTTAGGCAAAATGTGCTGTGCGGGAGACCTGGGTTCAATCCTTGGGTTAGGAAGATCCTCCAGAGAAGGGAATGGCAACCTACTCCAGTACTCTTGTCTGGGAAATCCCATGGATGGAGGAGCCTGCCAGGCTACAGTCCATGGGGTCGCAAAAGAGTTGGACATGACTTGGCAACTAAACCATCACCATCACCATAATGCCTATTACTCAGAATCCCAGGCAACTTGCTGGGGGAAATTATACCAACATTGGCAGTTTTCAATAGAAGTCCTGCAGTCACTTCCCCTATGGACCTTCCTACACACTGTGGGCCCTAAGAGATTTCTTTTTCTGAATGAGTCTATTCTTTGTTAAATGCATTCATCCTCCTCAGAGAGAGCTGCCTTTCATTTATCTTTCTGAGAAATGGAAAGTCACCGTCAGGTTACTATAGTAGAGATTAAGAAGTCAATAAATTCTGCTCCTAGGGCTCTATAAATATTACCTTCTTCCTTCTCAGGGCAGAAGGCTGGCACTGGCAGAGCAACTTGCCCAGGCTTAGTGACCAGGGGCTCCTCCCTTGGGGACCCAGTCCTGCAGCCTGGGGCAAGGTGTCCCCTTAGTTCCTGTGACTGACAGACTTTCTTCCATTTGGAAAGCTCAGATTGCTGCAGCTCTTGTTGGCAAGTGGCCCTATACTAGGTGGGCCAGCCTCTGAAGAGGGATGTGGTTGGGGTGTTCTGAACCTCTCTCTGGGGAAGCAGAGTCTGCTGGATACAGGAGCCACGGGCACAGAGTCCTGACTGGTGAGAACAGCCGTGAGCGAGGAGGGGAAAGGTGAGCATCGTCCCGGGCCCCTGGGGACCAGGAGACAGCAGACCCAAGCTCTGGGGTAAAGGATTAGACTGTGGCCACCAGGGTAGCACCCTCAAATTTGGTTTAATGCTGCAGATGAAGCCAAATGTTTCTTCTTCTTACCATTCAGAGTTTTTTTTTTTTTTAAATAAGTGACAGGTTTGCACCACTGATGAAATAGGGTTGTAAAACAATGACAGAATTTCTACCTTCTTGGTATGACATGTCTGAATATTTTCCCTTTATCTTTGTTTCTAAATTATCTCAGGGTGGAATGGCTTACTTTTCTTAGCTATACATATATATTTTAAGGCTTTGTCATGATCTGTCACCCAGATCAGTTTTTAGATTTTGTTGATGGTTTCCTCAAAATTGAAAAAGCCAGGTGAACAGGGCTATGCAATGATGAAATTGTTAGAGGGGTGGCCTGTGGCCCAGAGTGATTTATGAAGTACTAACCTGTGATCTTGCCTGGAGAATCCCAGGGATGGGGGAGCCTGGTGGGCTGCTGTCTATGGGGTCACACAGAGTCGGACACGACTGAAGTGACTTAGCAGCAGCAGCAGCAGCAGCAGTAACATGCCTGTTAAAAACCAACACCTGAGGAGGGACTCCGTGCTTCCATGCAGGGGGCACAGATTAAATCACTGGTCTGGAACTAAGATCCTGAATTCCATGTGATGCCGTACCCCCCACCCCCACCCCCCATAAAAAACCCCAACAACTGAGGATCCCAAGGCAGCCCCTGGACCATGCCTGTCCTGTCCACAAGCCTTGAGCCAGTGGAGAACAGGCTTGAGGCTGCAAAGAAAAGGGCCTGTCCCCACACAGGGGTTGCCTGCTTCTGCCCTCTTCCTGGCCCGGCTCCCTTAGCCTCCCCTGCCTGCCAGTGACCTTGATGTGGCTTTAGGGTTCCAGCGCTGTTGACTCTGAACACAGGCAGGGTGTGGGTCGTATGAGTGCCTGGTGCAGGCAGGTGCAGATCAGGCTATCCTTTTAATGGCTGGGGAGGTGCCTTGATCTTTAGGTGATAACAGTCAACACTCCTCCACAGATCTCCAAGGAGACAGGTCCTCGGGGTGCAGACAGCCTCGCCTGGAAGCAGAGCAGGAGCTGGTGGTCAGGAACCCGTGATATTTTCAGCTCTACTTCAGCTATTACGGAATTTTAAGCGGGAGGGAAAAATCTTAAAACATCAGTTGTTCCAGTGGATTACTACTGGTGCCTCCTTTCATTCTAAAAAATACCTACCTTGAGCAATGTACTATTTGGTCACCTGTGACTACAGTATATGAGAGTAGGGTGAGTTGCCCTCTATCTTGGGTTAGTTGGAGGCTGAGCTGACTGTGAACCCAGGCCTCCTCACTCTTCATTCTGGCCTCTCTGCCAAGTCACTCACTCCCCACTGACTCAGGTTCCCTGTGGGAAGCACTGTATCCGTCCTGCCCGGCCAGAGAGCTGGTTTATTTATATTGGCACACCAAAAAGTAGTTCAAAATGAATGCTAGGGGTTCAAGGAAACTTGTGATCAACAAATCACGAGGTCAAGTTACTCTGATATTTGCTTTAGGCTCTTGTTAGCGCATGGCCATGTTTAGGACATGAGAGAAGCTCTTTTGAAAGTAGAGAAGTTAAGCTTTTCAGGTGGCACTAGTGGTAAAGAACCCACCTGCCAATGCAGGAGACTTAAGAGACTCAGTTTCGGTCCCTGGGTTGGGAAGATCCCCTGGAGAAGGTCATGGCAACGCACTAGTATTCTTGCCTGGAGAATCCCATGGACAGAGGAGCCTGGAGGGCTACAGTCCACAAGGTTGCAAAGAGTCGGACACAACTGAAGAGACTTAGCAGGCACATTACTTACCCATCCTCATATAATTTCTTCTAATTTACTTCTGATGGTTTTGATAAAAAGTGATCAAACATAAAAATCCAGTCAGATCATTCATGAATGAACTATTCTATCTTTATATGTTAAAACAAAAACAAAGTCACATACAACGTAAGGCAGACACTGATCCACTCTTATCTCTGTGTGTACACTGGGCAGGAAACTAATGGCGGTCATTCCAGCTATTAGACCTAGACGGATCACGAAGGGAGCTTCCTGTAATTCTTAAGGGCATGACAGATCTGTTTAGACAGTCTAGTTTTTGTTGATGTATTTTTGTTTCCTTCCTGTGTGCTTGCTCCCTGAGGAAATTTACATAAACGACTTTCCCTGGTGCTTATATTCCCTCCCTCCTTTCCAAATTTCTAGTCTACTGGTCCAGGAGTGAAATCTGTTTTTTAAAAAATCTTTAATTCAATAATTTATGCCTGTAAGTATCTATCACTTTATTATGTGTTCTTCACGCTCTTTGTGAATAGTAGAATGGCATCCTTTGGAGATGACTAGAACTGAGGTTTATGAAGCATGTGTGAAGAAAGAGGGAGGTCTTCTCCTGCCTTCATTAGCCTGATACCCAGTTTAGGGTTCCACAGTTTCAAAGGAAAGAGAGTCTTTCAAACTAGCTCAAAAGAAACAAGTCTATGAGAAGTGGCAAAAGGACCCTATGCTGTTTCAGTTGGGTGAGAGAAGGCTAGAGAGTCATTTGATAATGGCACTGAAAAGCATGGAGTATGTGGACATGGAGGTCAATGACCAGCTATTCACCTTGCCCTTCGGGAAAAAAAGCCAGCCCAGGTAGTCTGCAGCATGAACGGTATGAGGTAAGCTGTAATCTATTCCCTCATTATGCAGCAAATGCATTGGGAAGAATTATACAGGCAAGCTCTGAAAGATGGGGCAGTCCAACAATATTTTCATCTTCAAAGGCTTTTTCTTGTCTTTAGGCTCATGTTGAATTAACACATTCCTTAATTCACAGTACACCACATTTTTGTGGTCTACCTATGTTGCAGTTATATTTCTAATATTTCCAATGCATTATTTCTAACTCCATTTTAATAATCTGCTACTTAATCCATTGGTTTATCTAATCCTCTAGTTTTAGGCATTTCTTCTGCCTACAATTCTCGAAAATGTTGCTATAATGAATACCCTCAGAGGTATATTCAACCACCATTTAGATCTGGTTGGTATAAGACAGAGGAATGGAGTGGAGTGGGCTAGATGGCCTGTATTTTCTCTAAGCAATATGGAATATTGAATCGCCCATACAAAATGGAGATGCCTGATATTGTAAGTTCTAGTCTAGTATTTCACAGAGAAAGAAATGGCAACCCACTCCAATATTCTTGCCTAGAGACTCCTGTGGATGGAGGAGCCTGGTGGGCTGCTGTCCATGGGGTCACACAGAGTCGGACACGACTGAAGTGACTTGTCATGCATTGGAGAAGGAAATGGCAACCCACTCCAGTATTCTTGCCTGGAGACTCCTGTGGATGGAGGAGCCTGGTGGGCTGCTGTCCATGGGGTCGCACAGAGTCGGACACAATTGAAGTGACTTGGCATGCACGCATGCATTGGAGAAGGAAATGACAACCCATTCCAGTATTCTTGCCTGGACAATCCCAGGGACGGAGGAGCCTGGTGGCTGCCAGCTATGGGGTTGCAGAGTTGGACATGACTGAAGCGACTTAGCAGCAGCATCAGTCTAGTATTTCAAACATTTAGAAGCTTCACTAAGTTTCTAAGACTTTAAAAACTGATTGAAATAATTTTCTAGAACTTAAAGAGCATGATCTTTAGCAATCACTCCTTCTCAAAATGTTATTTTCTTAAACTTGAGTTGGCAGTTTTAGAAGCATTTCATTTATTTGTATTGCTGACTGATTACTGGACAAAGCAAATGAAATATTTTAAGAAATCTTATTAGGAATAAAGCAGAGTGAAGTTTTTATGGTGTTTGGTCAGATTAATGATCACAAAACCTGATGTTATCAGTTGCCCAACGTTGTATCCTGAACCACTGAAAGCTGAATTAGAACCTTAACAATGGTATCTTATATCTATACCATGTTTATAATTTATAGTGATATTCATAAACTTAATCTGTCTCACTGAATCCTACAACAACCCTGTGAGACAAGTGGAGTAGGATTATAGCTTCAATTATAGATGAAGAAATGGAGGTTCAAAACAATTAAGTGAGTTGTCCAAAGTCACTTGGAGACTTAAGTGCTACTGTTGGAAGGAGCATACAGGTCTTCTGATGCTCCATCCAGGCGCTTTCTGCAAAATTACAGCTGATGCTCAGAGAAAAGATCTACTGTAGGTTCAGAGCTAGCTTTCTGGTATATCTGTCCTTTCCAATTATTTTGTGATGTTAATTGTTAGGCTAGAGCTGCACGCTCTCTGTTTATCCCATTAGCTGAACACCTGTTCATAAAAACCACTCAATGGGTGAAAAAAATAAGGCCCATATAACTGAGTATCATGGCAACAAGCAGCATGCATGGTTGGACTTTGGCATAATTTGGAGCTCTACAAAGAAACCAGGTGTATGTCATTTTATCCATTACTTAAAGTACAGTCATAAAATAAGAATGGTAGTTGGACCATAAAAAATAATAATTGATTCAAGTGTATTTGTGCAAAGAGATAATTCCACTCTATCAAAGAACCTTTCCAGCAAATGCACAAACAACCGGAGGAAGTTACGCCTGCTTGCACTGGGCAGGTTTCAACAGCCTATGAGCCAGCAGCCTGAACATCTACTGATCATGCATGTGTAGTCCCATGAAGGTGCCCAACTACTTCTCCTTACTAGGTAATTAGGACTCAGGCAAAAATACTATATAACCCAGCATACATTTTGAAAAACAATAAATCATGATGACATGTTCCCAGAATTACAAATGAACAGCCCTCTTCAGAGTCAGGCACAGGAGTGAGAATATTTTCAGAAAGAAACTAATTTTTTAACATTCTAAAGTGACAGAATGATGACAGAGAAATATGACAATTCTACTTTATTCTCAATAATCTATGCATGGTTTAGAGGGACCAAATTTTTAAAATACCAGATTGATTTCCATCATCAGAATTTAAAGTTTATTTTTATTTTTTATTTGGCTGTGCTAGGTCTTATGAGGGATCAGAGTTGCAGTATGGGGAATCTAGTTCTATGACCAGGGATGGAACCCAGACCCCTTGCATTGGGAGGGCAGAGTCTTAACCACTGGACCACCAGGGAAGTCCCAACTTTTAAGTTTTTGAGCATCCTTCCTTTTCTATGCAATAAACATGTGTACCTCAATACTGACTTAATATAATTAATGTTCTAGATAAAACATAATTAGGAAACTTAATGGGTGACACAAAAACTAATATTAAAAATATACTCCAAAACATAAAAAGAATGTTAATCTGCCCTTTTGACTTATTTGTGCCATTTTTTCTTTTCCACAAACTTCAGAAAGTTGATCTTTTGTTACTTGATTCTGCAAATTTGTCTTTATGTTTAATGGTTTTCTTTAGAAATACCATAACAGAAGTCTAATTTCTTCGTATGTTAGAGCATCAGACATTTTTCAAACAGAAGGTTTGATGATTCAGTTTTCTTCACAAGTCTCATGCCTCCTGTTTTATCTGGTTTGAAAAGGCTTGGCTCTGATTCATGGAAATCTCTAGTACAAGCCATTTTCGTTTTATTTATGTTTGATCATAGGACCAATCTCTGTTTGATATGTAATAGGTATTCACACTTACTAAGCTCTTGTACAACTCTGCTAACAATACCCAAAGCAGGCAGAAGCCCAAGCAATATTCACCCTTTGAGATAAATTCTATTCTGTGTATTCAAACTGAAATAAAAATGAATGTTAGGAAATTTGAAGCTATAGTGTATCCTCTTACCTTTTAACCATAGATCTGCAAGAGTATGCTTTCTTGAGAGCAAAAAGCAGCCTCCTATTCAATACTTTGGGTAGATATATGTGGTCTGTCCTCAAGATCCTAATAAGGCCTGCATCTTGCTAATACATAACAGTAGCTCAGATTCCTAAATTCAAAGGAGAATTTTTACTATCCCACACCAAAGTGAGAAATTTAACGTTTTACATGTAATGAGGGGACATGTCCAGGTTTGCCTGGACATTTTTCATATATGCCAGTGGTTCTGGTTTAATTATTCAAGTATCCCTTTTACACTTAAATGTCACCACTCAAGTGAAGACAAATTATATGGCCATGTTAATTTAACAGGTAGACTGAATATTTAAAAAGTACTGTGGCTCAAAATGTTTCCTGGGTCCCTCAGTTGTCCTTTGAAGTACAAATTAGGTACAAAGTGCTGAGTAGATCATGGACATGCTCTAGGGGGACACTGTATTCCCCTTTCTCAGGCCCATGACGTCATTAAACTGCTGATGAAGAATAACATGAAAATTCAAAACCCAGGCCATTCTCATCATCAGAATTTAAAAAGAGAAATGATCTCAGAGGTCATCTGACCCAATAACTTCACTTTTTCTGGCTGAAGAAATAATCATAGCACTCTTGGAAATGTGTCTGTTATTTTACAGCTTTCTAAGTTGTTTCATGAGCATAATATTCAGCAATTTCACTGGATCACAACCAGAGTAAATAGGCAGGAAGGGAAGTTTTTATTCACATTTTACAGAGAAGAGAACTAAATTTCAAATATGTTTAAAAAAAATCCCCAAATCAAAAAAAAAAAACCAAACCTCAGCCAAGATAATGTAACTATTAAGTAGAGGCGTTAAAGTTAAAATCAGCTCTGACTTCTTGCTCAGTGATCTTTCCATTATTCAATACCAGTTTAGTATTTTCACTCATTAATGAGGATTTAACATGTATCCCCTACATATAATTCATCTGTTAAAGAAACACAAACATTCCCTCTTTCAAGAGAACTTTATTTCTGCTTCTCTCTCCCTTCCCACCTACAAAGAGCTCTGACCAGCAACTAAACTGTTCTTGTCTGACAGCGCCACTTAGGGACTGGCTAAAAGGATGAGGAGGAGAAGGCCATGCAAAGTAACCTCTGGCTTTTTCTTTACCATTCACATCATTAATCGTATCTCAGATGACCTGCTGTTCACATCAATCCTTCTCAACACTCCCCTTTTCTTCTCCCTCTTTCCCCCTCCTTAGTTCATCTAGGACACACAGACAAAATGCAGTTCTAATTACTATGCCTTCATATCAAGACAAAGATAAGCCACGATTTTTGAAAATAAAGTTCAATCAACATGTGTTTGATCATAAGCCTTCACTACACACCCAACCAAGTGTCAGGGACTACTCTGCATACTTCACATGCATCAAAGTTGTGCTATAAGCCTCTAATATTCTCAAAACTTTCCCTGCCAAACCCCTTTCATATCTGCACCAAAACCTCCTCTCTCTTAAGTCAAATTTTAATTAACACTCCTTTTTGTTAAGCATTGCTTTCAAAATAAAGAAATGATTTCTTATTAAATTTCACTAAGATAATTTATCAGGATTATTTTCTATTCTTTTCCAGTTATAAATTATATAGCATTTCAGTTACATTCCCTTTTGTGGGTTAGCCTGGGATTCTATCTACTATAAGACTATACTTTATAGCATTATTTCTAGAGAAAAATTTCTGAATTCATAACAATCATAGTGGAAATAAACCTTTGAAAAGCAACCTGCTTACAAAATGGAGATCTTCTCTAAGATGATTGTGGAAATGGGATTGCCCTCTTTCATTTGCCCATTTATTTCTAAGGAGGTGGACTGAGTGCTCCACTTATTTCACAAAAGGAGTCTAAGGTTTTGTTATTGATTTTCACTGTTTTCCCATGTTTCCACATACAAATCTTTGGATTAGAACATGAGTTGGGCTATCAGTGAAAAGAACTCAGTGTTCAGGCAAAGAATTTTATGTCCAAAGTTAATTAATGATTAATTCACTGCTGGAAGTCATTCACTTCCAACAGTTTTTCACAATATCTTGCTATTTTCTGTAAATGGCTATAGAGGGTCTGGACTGCTGAAGGATTTGTTCCAACAATAGTCTTAGGAAGTTCCTTAATCACGTCAACGCAACTGTGTACATGTAGGGGTTAAAATAGCAGCAATACTCACTAAGATCCAGCTGATCTGGTTGGAGCCAACCCATCTGACCCACTCTGTCAGATGCTGTAACTCTTTCTCGTTTGTATACTGTATTATTCATATAATGTCATCTTTCAAGTACATCTGCACTAATCAAAGAAGAGCATGTGTCGGGGGAAAAAAAAGCTAGCCTGACTGGTGGTGCTGCTGGTATTAACTGAAATCACAACTAATCCATTTAGCTGGATCAGAGTCACGTCTGGTCACCAGGGTTGAGAAACGTGTCACAGGGAGGAAGATCTGCTCTCAGACCAGCCCCACTCCATGGAAGCTGGAGCAGACAGGGAACACAGCCCACTCCTGTCCCAGGAGCACCACTCAGCTTACTGCCCCCCTTCCCGCAACCACCTATCAGGGTGCTTCTATCTACCTAGCTACTTGGTACACAGAGGAAAGGCAGTGTAATGGTTAAAAACATGGATGCAGAAATTACACTTTCTGGGGTGTAATGCCTGCTCTGCCACTCACTTGATTTGTGACTTGGAGAAAGTTATACACATTTCTTTGGGGGAAAGTGTATAATTTCCATCAGTTTACACATGTATTAAGTGGAGACAATAAGAGTGTCTATCACATAGCGTGATTGTTCTTCTAACACTTAAACGAGTCAATATGTCTAAGATATTTAGGACTGTGCCTGGCACATAATAATTACTCAATACATATGTTATTGTGAGGTTTCTGTATCTGATTAAAAAATAGGAATCAGCTCTGTGTTGTTTGGGGCAGTGAGAACCAAAGGGCATTATTAGGAGGGTAGAATGTTATTTTTTCCAGTATTATGTTTTGGTTTTGAACATGACAGGTCCTGATCGTTGAAAACACAGAGCATGGTCTTCCTAACTTTTGTCTTAAATCAAGTCATGCCAGATGCCATTGGCTACATTCAGTTCAAAAGACACACAATGAGCACCTATTAAGTGGTAGACACACCTAATGAATGCTGGAGAAATGGAAATCTGTAAGAGATGACATAAACACCAAGGAAAGCCTATAATTTGGTGGGGAAGACAAGCCCATGAACAAATTATTTCAAAACAACTTCAATTTGGTCATTATTCTCATAGGCCAAGACACCCTCAAAAACTCTACTCACCAATTCCTAGAATAATTGTTCCTGCTTATTAACTTCCTCACTACTCAACTTCTGTCCTAGTAATGCTTTCTTATTAGTAGATGAAAGTATAAGTTAGGGAGTGGTGGTGAGGAATGAGCAAAGAAACTAATATTTTATGGAAAATATCAACAGCTAAGTTCAAATCAATATACAACGTGTAGAACTGCTAATGAGAAAACCTGCCACCCTCATCTGGTTAGTATTGAGAAGTTCCATCTAGGAATCTCTCTTAAGACGGAGCAATATATACAGCATTTGATTTTTTTTTTTCAATTCTGATTTCAACCATTGTGCATTACCATTCCAGAAAGATAAAAAAAGGGAATGAAACTCAGAAAGAATGAAACTTAAAATTCTTACCAGTTTGCTACCCAGAAGATGCCCTACTGAACTATGGTTTTTAAAAAACAATAGTACAAGGACTGGGGCTTCCTATGTAGCTCTAGTGGTGAAGAACCCTCCGGCCAATGCAGAAGACATAAGAGACATGGGTTCTATCCCTGGGTCAGGGAAGATCCCCTGGAGGAGAGGATGACAACCCACTCAGTATTCTTGCCTGGGAAACCCCATGGAAAGAGGAGCCTGGCAGGCTATAGTCCATAGGATGGCAAAGAGTCAGACACGACTGAAGTGACTCAGCATGAACACACACATAAGGATTTCCCTGGTGATTCAGTGGGTAGGACGCTGCACTCCCAAAGCAGAGGACCTGGGTTCCATCCCTAGTCAGGGAACTAGATCCCACATGCTGCAACTAAAATCCCACATGCCATAAGGAAGACCTGGCGCTGCCAAATAAGTTAGTTAATCTAAAAAATAGTATTTTCCATAAGCAAACACTTCACAGTTTAGAAACACTTTCCTTACAACAATATCATATGAACTTTACAACAGAGCTGTGAACTAGACTTAGGTGTGTATTATTATACCCCTTCTTTCCATGAAAGAAACGGAGGCTCAGCAAAGTGATATTTCAAACGATTAGTGCTCAAGATTTCTAATTATTTGACCTTTTGACTACATTAACTCAAGTTTCAGTTTGCTTTTAATTCTGCTGGGTTTCCTGAAATAGAGGAGCTTCTAAGGCAAGAGGAAAGCAAGTCTAAAGAGGAGTACCTGGAAAGTACTAAGCCGAATTAGCAAATGCACAGAACACATATAAAAGTGTACACAGGATATACAGAACTTAAAATATAGCAAGGCAGCATTTCATATTTTTAAGTCTTGGCTTAACTCCTAAGAGATACGCAACCCCAAAGCAGGGCTGAAACACTGAAAACCAAATCTGATGATACCTTTGCCTAACAAAACTGAGAAACGAGGTACTTGGGGTGGTAGCATTGGTGGTGACCAGTTGGAAGGAATGAATTCAAGCACTAAGCCTTCCTGCCCCATGAGGTCAAGTGCAGCATGTGTGGGGAGAATAAAGCGTGCTTGTCGTTGTGAGGTGGCAGGTGGTTCCGTGTGTGCCCATAGCTGTTACACTGGATCAGAAGTTAAGAGTTCAGATCTTACCAGACAGACTTGAACGTTTCCCCAAAATGTACTTCAAAGTGTGGAGTCAGAACAAAACTTGAAAGGGAGTGATTTCATCCTCTCTGTTGCCTTGGTGTCAAGTAGATACCAGGGCTTTCCCAGGAGAGGTGAGGAATTCTACAAGAGGGTTGGGCTGTGGCAGCCACTAACGGAATGAGGCTGGAGAGACCAGGCAGTCAGAAATGGCCTGGGTGCCCCAGTTCCAGTTCTTCACTAAAGGGAAAGACCATGACCAAGACTGGAGCTCAAAGATCCAAGTAGGCGATTTAATCATATCTTAGCGTTCCTGTGACATCAAAAGAGTGTAAGGAGACTGCATTTTGGAAGTAGGCATCAATCTTGCTCATGACATCAAGAGCTGACGTTACAGCTGTGGCCAGAATAAAAAGGAGAATTCTGAGTCTTCCTCTCACAGTGTAGGTAACTTAGTTAACCTTTCTTGATCACAAAACAGGACCAATTCCATTCTATTTCTAAGAGAGGATTGTGAGCAAAACGGAAAGAGCTAATAGTAACCCGCTTTTAAACTGGAAGGCAGTACCCCCATGATCACAGTATGCAGTTCAAACACTGAACACATTAGTTGATCTCACATGTTTATATTTTATTTTAAGCCCACAGCCAAATAATCTCTTTCGTTTTTCCTGCCTATCCCTACATCCTTTCTTCTTCCTTATTCAGTTGTTTTAAGTCCATCTCTGTCATTTTGATCTGGAGACTTTGATATTTGCTTTAAGGGTGAGGGAAAAATAAATTGATACAGCTAATGCATTTTTTAAGTGCAGGGTCAAGTCCTGACTCCCAGGAGCTCTGTAGAAGGGAAGATAGAAACATTTTTAGCATTATACAGACAAAAGGTCTGCTGTAATTAGTTTTCCATCCATCTTTCCTATTGTTCTTGGTGACCAGTGGAAATAACGAGCTAGCCTGCAGACAGTCTAAACTCTCCAAAAATACCTCAAATCTCCTTCTGGGCTCCAGCAGGAAACACTCTTTTTACACACTAAATAGTAAATGTATGGGAACTTTTAGCATCAAGAAGTTAAGCAGGATGGAAACATAAACAGCTTCAAGAAGGTTTAGATATTATTCATGGACGAAAAAAAAAAATCTAACCATTTTGGAAAAAAATTAAAAAGTTTGAGAGTACAAGTGCTGATGAGAATGTAGAGCAAAGGAAATGCTATCCACTCCTGGTAGCAGTACAGTTTTTCTTTTTCTTTTTTCCATTTGCAGTTTTTTAAAACTAATCTTTATTGGAGTATTGTTCCTTTACAATGTTGTTAGTTTCTACTGTACAGCAAAGTGAGTCAGCTATACATATATATCCCCCCATTTTTGGGGATTTTCTTCCCATTTAGGTCACCAGAGAGCACTGAGTTCCCTGTGCTATATTAGTCCCCTGTTCTTACAGTTATCTATTTTATACACGGTATCAATAGTGTATGTATGAGGAGTATAGTATAGTTTCGTTCAACAATTTTGGAAAAGAAGTTGGTATAATGTTGTAAAGCTACTAGTCATATACTTTATGACCAGTTCTACTCCTAGAGAAATCTTCCTAAAAGTGCTTCAGAGGACATATACAAAAATGTTCAGAGACACAGTGTTCATAATAGCAAAACACTGGAGACAACCCAAATATCCACCAACAGGAAAAAACATAAATACATTGTAGTATGTTCACTAAATGGAAACAACTGAATATGAATGAACTTTTCTACATGCTGAGATATGAATGAATCTTGAAAGCATGTTGATGGACAAAGCAATCTACAGAAGAATTATATATAGTGTGATATCATTTTTATAGATCTCAAAAACATAAAAACTTTTAGAAAACTCTTTTAGGGATGCATACACATGTGATAGAACTAATTTTTCCACAATATTGTAAAGTAATTAGCCTCAAATTAAAATAAGTAAATTAATTTTTAAAATTAAAAGTAAATAAATAAAAATAAAAGACTAATTTTTAAAGAAAAATACTAAATCTTCTAATTTCAAGGTAAAAAATATTTAAAAAGAGAAAAATATAAAAAAGAAAAAATTTAGGTCATCTGTTTCCCACAGTCTAGATATAAACACTGTTAACATTTTGTTGTATTTTCCTGTTTTTTTTAACAAGTAAATTGTAATCAATATACATTAAAAAGTCTTTTCCTATTTAGATTTGGAACCTTGTTTATCTGAAGACAGCAATGATGCTATGTGTGTAGGTGTATTTCATAATCTAATGTTCAGCTTTAAGTTGTATTATATAAATTGTCTATATAAATGATAACTTAAACTTTAGCATTTCCTGCATTGGAAAATTCAAAAATGTATAGAATCATTTGTCAAGGTTGGCAGATCTCTTCCACTGTAATCTTTGGTTTCTAAATCAATTATGGAAATTTGTATGGTAATAAGGTAGAAGGAATTTTCCTTATGATGGTCTGCTTTCTTACATTCTAATCTTGGAGTTCCCTGGTGTCGCAGCGGTTAAGAATCTGCCTGCCAATGCAGGGGACACAGATTGGATCCCTGGTCCGGGAAGATTCTGCATGCCGTGGAGCAATTAAGCCCATGTGCCACAACTCCTGAGTCCGAGCTCTAGAGCCTGTGCTCTGGAACAAGTGAAACCACCGCATCGAGAAGCCCGCGCTCCGCAACAAAGAGTAGCTCGTGTTCACCACAGCTAGAGAAAGCCCGTGCAAGGCAAAGAAGACCCAGCACAGCCAAAAATAAATTAAAGAGAAAATTCTAATCTCAACCCAAGAATGTGTTTTTCTATGAGGGAGGGGATATATGCATAAACTTAGGCATGCAGCAGAAAGTTAACACAGCAATGTAGAGCAATTGTACTCCAATTTAAGAAAAGAAAAAGCTTCAAAGAAAATAGAATTTTTTTTAAGATTTATTTTATTTTTTACTGTGGTGGGTTTTTTGCTGCTGCATGAAGGCTTTCTCAGTCGAGGTGGGCAGGGGCCGCTCTTCATTGTGTGCTCTGACTTCTCATTTCGGTGGCTTGTCTTTTCATCGCTTCGGCTTGTGTTGCTGCACAGGCTCAGGAGTTGTGGCGCACGGGCTTAGTTGCTCCTTGGCACATGGGATCTCAGATTCTTAACCACTGAACCACCAGGGAAGCCCAAGAATACGTTCTATTTGAAAAAGATTTTTAAAGGGTTTTATATTATCTCTGAATTTTTCAAAGCATAGTGAAATTTCTCTTAATAATTCATAATATTAAAGACATTTTCCACATTCCTGACCATATATACAAAAGGTAAATAGTGTAATGTCTAAATTTCTTCTCCAATGTATATTTTTAGAAGTTTATTCCTTTAAAACTACCTCAACCTACTGTCTGCTCAAGTGTTGAGATGATATACAGCAGCAGAGTTAGAAGATACTTTAAAGCATCTTTATAGTATAAGAAATAAGAGGTCCTAAATGTTTATAGTTGATTTTAACAATTAAGTTGTAAAATCTTGTGAGAGCCGAAATATTTCTTGTGTTTCTACCATGCTGGCTTCCTACAGTGTGGTTTTGTTTCAGGAGGTCTGTAATGGTCCTGGACATTTCTACAGGTGATTGTAAGGCCCAGCAGGCATGAGAACTACTGTTGTAAGCTTAAAGACATTAACCACCAGATTCATATTTGAAGAACAAACGAAAACAAGAAAAGTCCTTTGCTTTAACATAGCCTTGTAGTGGACTGTGAAGAAGGCTGAGCACCGAAGAATTGATGCTTCTGAACTGTGGTGTTGGAGAAGACTCTTGAGAGTCCCTTGGATTGCAAGGAGATCCAACAAGTCCATTCTGAAGGAGATCAGCCCTGGGATTTCTTTGGAAGGAATGATGCTAAAGCTGAAGCTCCAGTACTTTGGCCACCTCATGCGAAGAGTTGACTCATTGGAAAAGACTCTGATGCTGGGAGGGATTGGGGGCAGGAGGAGAAGGGGACGACCGAGGATGAGATGGCTGGATGGCATCTCTGACTCAATGGATGTGAGTCTGAGTGAACTCCGGGAGTTGATGATGGACAGGGAAGCCTGGCGTGCTGCGATTCATGGGGTCGCAAAGAGTCGGACACGACTGAGCGACTGAACTGAACTGAACTGAACTGTGTTAGCCTGAGGAAGCAGATCAATCAGTTCAGTTCAGTTCAGTTGCTCAGTCGTGTCCGACTCTTTGCGACCCCATGAATCGCAGCACGCCAGGCTTCCCTGTCCATCATAAACTCCCGGAGTTCACTCAGACTCACATCCATCGAGTCAGAGATGCCATCCAGCCATCTCATCCTCGGTCGTCCCCTTCTCCTCCTGCCCCCAATCCCTCCCAGCATCAGAGTCTTTTCCAATGAGTCAACTCTTCGCATGAGGTGGCCAAAGTACTGGAGCTTCAGCTTTAGCATCATTCCTTCCAAAGAAATCCCAGGGCTGATCTCCTTCAGAATGGACTTGTTGGATCTCCTTGCAATCCAAGGGACTCTCAAGAGTCTTCTCCAACACCACAGTTCAGAAGCATCAATTCTTCGGTGCTCAGCCTTCTTCACAGTCCACTACAAGGCTATGTTAAAGCAAAGGACTTTTCTTGTTTTCGTTTGTTCTTCAAATATGAATCTGGTGGTTAATGTCTTTAAGCTTACAACAGTAGTTCTCATGCCTGCTGGGCCTTACAATCACCTGTAGAAATGTCCAGGACCACTACAGACCTCCTGAAACAAAACCACACTGTAGGAAGCCAGCATGGTAGAAACACAAGAAATATTTCGGCTCTCACAAGATTTTACAACTTAATTGTTAAAATCAACTATAAACATTTAGGACCTCTTATTTCTTATACTATAAAGATGCTTTAAAGTATCTTCTAACTCTGCTGCTGTATATCATCTCAACACTTGAGCAGACAGTAGGTTGAGGTAGTTTTAAAGGAATAAACTTCTAAAAATATACATTGGAGAAGAAATTTAGACATTACACTATTTACCTTTTGTATATATGGTCAGGAATGTGGAAAATGTCTTTAATATTATGAATTATTAAGAGAAATTTCACTATGCTTTGAAAAATTCAGAGATAATATAAAACCCTTTAAAAATCTTTTTCAAATAGAACGTATTCTTGGGCTTCCCTGGTGGTTCAGTGGTTAAGAATCTGAGATCCCATGTGCCAAGGAGCAACTAAGCCCGTGCGCCACAACTCCTGAGCCTGTGCAGCAACACAAGCCGAAGCGATGAAAAGACAAGCCACCGAAATGAGAAGTCAGAGCACACAATGAAGAGCGGCCCCTGCCCACCTCGACTGAGAAAGCCTTCATGCAGCAGCAAAAAACCCACCACAGTAAAAAATAAAATAAATCTTAAAAAAAAATCTATTTTTTTTGAAGCTTTTTCTTTTCTTAAATTGGAGTACAATTGCTCTACATTGCTGTGTTAACTTTCTGCTGCATGCCTAAGTTTATGCATATATCCCCTCCCTCATAGAAAAACACATTCTTGGGTTGAGATTAGAATTTTCTCTTTAATTTATTTTTGGCTGTGCTGGGTCTTCTTTGCCTTGCACGGGCTTTCTCTAGCTGTGGTGAACACGAGCTACTCTTTGTTGCGGAGCGCGGGCTTCTCGATGCGGTGGTTTCACTTGTTCCAGAGCACAGGCTCTAGAGCTCGGACTCAGGAGTTGTGGCACATGGGCTTAATTGCTCCACGGCATGCAGAATCTTCCCGGACCAGGGATCCAATCTGTGTCCCCTGCATTGGCAGGCAGATTCTTAACCGCTGCGACACCAGGGAACTCCAAGATTAGAATGTAAGAAAGCAGACCATCATAAGGAAAATTCCTTCTACCTTATTACCATACAAATTTCCATAATTGATTTAGAAACCAAAGATTACAGTGGAAGAGATCTGCCAACCTTGACAAATGATTCTATACATTTTTGAATTTTCCAATGCAGGAAATGCTAAAGTTTAAGTTATCATTTATATAGACAATTTATATAATACAACTTAAAGCTGAACATTAGATTATGAAATACACCTACACACATAGCATCATTGCTGTCTTCATGAGGATGAGATGGCTGGATGGCATCTCTGACTCGATGGATGTGAGTCTGAGTGAACTCTGAGAAATGGTAATGAACAGGGAGGCCTGGCGTGCTGCGATTCATGGGGTCGCAAAGAGTCGGACACGACTGAGCGACTGAACTGAACTGAACTGATAGGATTAAGGGCGGAGAAGGCAATGGCACCCCACTCCAGTACTCTTGCCTGGAAAATCCCATGGATGGAGGAGCCTGGTAGGCTGCAGTCCAAGGGGTCGCTAAGAGTCAGACACGACTGAGCAACTTCACTTTCACTTTTCTTTTTCCTGCATTGGAGAAGGAAATGGCAACCCACTCCAGTATTCTTGCCTGGAGAATCCCAGGGACAGGGGAGCCTGGTGGGCTGCCGTCTATGGGGTTGCACAGAATTGGACACGACTGAAATGACTTAGCAATAGCAATAGGATTAAGGGACAAAGGTAAAGCTATAAGATTGGCACAAATGTCTATCCAGGCATTGGAATTTACAAAAGAGCCAGCAGTTTTCATTTAACCTCTTGCAAAAGTTTATGCATTGTCTTCTTGCAACCACAAAAGAAAACACAACCACAGGACTCTTTGAATGTTTCTTAAGATATTAATAACCACAGCAATGATACAACTTGTGCTCAGAGTAAAGTTTAAGAAGCTTTAAAATATTTTTAGTTCCTTTCATCTGACATTGTTTAGACTACCTTCAGAGATGTTTTCCAACAGTTTCCTTACTGGAAAGAGTTGAGAAGTTTTATAAGGCCAAGGTTACTAGGGTGATGTGATTTATAAATTTCCTTTGAAAGAAAGAAAGGGAAAGAAGAAATGGAGGAGCAGCAGCAAACACATGTTAACCAAACACAACTGAAGCAACAGAGACTGAGTTTTGTGGAGAAATAAAAGGTAGACATCTCTATTGTGGTTAGATCTTCTATCCTCGTTTCTGGAAATCAAGTTTGTTTGGTGTACGTTAGAGAAGTAGGTACTTTCTAATGGTCCTCCCATAGCAACCAACCAAGTCCAATGCCCTTAGTCAAATAACTCAAGGAGAACTTTAAAGCCAAGTGGACCTATCCATAAAACTTCATACGAAGTCCTGTAACAGGGAGCCACAAAAATATCAGAGAAAATGCACCTGATTAAGAATGTGTCACCTCTGAATCATGTAATAATGGTTAAGAAACAAAAAGAGGGAAAGAAGTACACGAGGAACCGTCCTTGAATCTGAGTTCAGTTTAGAAATTTGTGCATTTGATGAACACTTCTGAAAGACTGGGGATTCTACAAAGAAGCAGCAAAAATTTTCCTGGAAGAGCCACCGTAACTGTGTCACTGGAAATAGTTGAACTCTTTCTAGGGCAAGGAATAAAATCAGAGGCAGGAGTTTCCTCTTGCCTGTGTTTTCTTTTTTTCCAGGCAAAATGAGCACTGGTGGGTGGTTCCAGTGGGCAGGTTTGGCTGGAGTTGGTATCCTATGAGGTCAGTCAATGCCCATTCAAAATAGCAACAAGCCCCTGCCTGACTTTTTCTGCCAAACTAAAGACAGGATGGCCTACTGAGAAGGGTCTAGAAGAGCACAGTACTGAAACAGAAGCAAAGGCTTTCCATTCTAGGATGCTGGGCATCAAGGTTCTTTCCAGCTTTGAAGTTCTGTGTCAAAGAAAGAGAGGGACAGGTACCAACAGGAGAAGAGGCATTTACGACCTGGCTTAACCCCATTTACGACCTGCCTCACCACTGGGACAGGCATCACTGGGACAGATTTTAAAGTTGGAGAGCACAAAACTGCCTAAAAACACCGAGATTTCACTATGACCTAACAACTGGCTTGACCCCAGGATCTCTCACAGTAGAATGATTTCTTGTCTCACCTGAAACCCTCTTTAAGTGACCAAGAGGAGAGGGAAAGACATTTAGGGAGCCCAGGATGCAGGTCACAATAGAAAAGTTTATCACAGCCTTGGGGACATTATGCAGGCAGGTCAGTGGAGTGTGGCTCATCCCCAGGTACAAACTACATCAAAATCCACTCGGGATTGTGCTGGCTGATTTTGCAATTGTTTGTTAAAACAACAAACCAAGGTGTTTCCCACACATGTGCTTGTCTTTTACTGTTAGAGATGGCAAGTCCTGACCTGTCTGTCCCAAGTCCTCAGCCAAGAACTTGAGCACTCTAACTTCCTATATCTCAATACATCTTAAACTGGGGGAAGGGGAGGGGGTGCACATCTGCCATTTTTTAGCCCCATTTCAGAAGCTACTTAGGTATGAGGTATGCAGCAGGAAGTCATGTTGCCTCAAATCTGCTAGAACAATCCACATGTGCATGCTAAGTTGCTCAGTCGTGTCTGACTTTGTGACCCATGGATTGCAGCCTACCAGGCTCCTCTGTCCATGGGATTCTCCAGGCAAGAATACTTGAGTGGGTTGCCATGCACTCCTCCAGGGGATCTTCCCTGAACCAGGGATTGAACTGGCATCTCTTGTGTCTCCTGCATTGGCAGGTGGCTCTTCACCATTAACGTCACCTGAGAAGCCCTGCTAGAGCACTGTTTGGCTCTAAAGTAAGGAAATATAAAAGACCTTGAAGCTGGTCAAAGACCTGTTCTCTTGACTTTGCAGTTATTTTTAACACAATCACAGGGGATGTCTGATTAAAAGGATAGTTGCTGTAGATCCTCCTCAGCTGGATTTGGGCTCTGTCTTGGAAATCCTCATCTAGAGAGGCTCATAGTGAAGTGAACGCTACTGCACCCTGCCGGAACCATGCCCAGGCCACGCTGGGCCATGAAGAGCCGGTTGACAGGAAGCTTCCTACTCACAGCTTTAGTTCGAAAAACCTGGGATAGAGGGATGAAGGAGGTTGCAGATTGCAGGGTGACTCACACAAGCCTTCAGGTGGAAATTCCTCCAGCTGCTCAGTCCCTGGCCCTGGGAAGTGCAGGCGTGAAGCGTTGCGGACCTATCTCCACCTCTGTAAAAGGCAGAGATTAAAAGCGCCGCCCCCATTTCCCCAACTATGAAAAGTAACTTCTGTCCTCTGGGTCATTTCTCTGAAGGAGGTGTGGGGTGTACCGCCCTCCCTAGAGAGGCTGCAAAGTGCTAAACCGCTTTAGAGGCAGCTGGGCTTGCAAGGGTGAGGCGTCCCGCCGTGGAACCGGGCTGCCAGCCCAGCGATCCGTCAGGACTGTCCCCAGCTCCCTCTGCCCGGAGGAAGCGTTTGAAGGCGGTTTTTCAAAAATCACCGCCGCTCTTCCTCCACTCCTTCCTTAAAGCCTCAAGGCGGGGAGGGCGCGGCCGCCTCCTCCTCCCATTGCCTTAGAGCAGGGGCCCGGAGAAACCTGTTGTAAAAATTGGGGTCAGGAGGGAGGCCCAAGGACGCGCAGGTCTACGGGGGGATCCCCTAGGCGGGCCCCCGGAAGGGCCCCGCGCAGGCTCCCGGCACAGCCTGCAGCGCGGGATACCCGCGCGCCCTGCCACCGCGGGCGGGGACAGCCCGGCGGGCTGAGGGCACCCCGGATCGCCGTTCCTCCCTGCGCTCTGCCCACGGCCTCGCTCATCACCGCCGCTTCTCCCTCTCCAGCAGCCGTGCCGGGACCATGTCGACCAAGACCGCGAGCGGCCCCACTGAGGACCAGGTGGAGATCCTGGAGTACAACTTCAACAAGGTCAACAAGCACCCGGACCCCACCACGCTGTGCCTGATCGCGGCGGAGGCAGGCCTTTCAGAGGAGGAGACCCAGGTAAGCCCCGGCGAGCGCCCCGCCGCCCACACTCCCGCCCCTCGGGACAGCCTCGATCTCGAGAAGGTGAGGGCCTCCCTCACCCTCGGCTCCCGCCTGGCCTTCTTCCCCCGGATCTATCAGCGTTTCTGCCCGCACCCCGGGAGCCCAGACCTGCATCGCTTCCACCGCAGCATCCCTGCTTCTCGGCTCCACCCGCGCCGGGTCTGCCCTGCACCCCAGCCGAGTAGCTTCCGCAGGAGCTGCTTAGAAACCCCACGCCCGCCCTCCCGTCTGTTTGATTTTCCTCTCTCCTCTACAGCCCGAGAAAGCACTCGCTCCTCCCGCCGGGCTGGGAGCCGCGTCAATGGGCCCACTTTTGTCTCGCTTTCCCGGGTTTAGTTTCCCCCCTGGGCTCTGAGCGAAACCTTCCGGAGAGGTGCCGTGTGCGCCCACTGAGCCCAGCGTCCACAAATCTATTCCCAGCGGGAATGTCAGAGCTGGACGGGATCCTAGTGATAAGCTATAAATTAAGTCCTCGGGGTTGGTAAACGAGGAAACAGGTTCAGAGGGAGGGAGTTGTCATGATGGCACAGGTCGTTATGCATGCTCTTTCCACCACGTCTCGCTGCAGCTTCCGCTCAGCTGCAGAGCTAAAATTGAAGGGAGTCAGGGAAATTTGGTTCCGATTTTTAAAAATTCCCGGCCCTAGGAGATTTAGGATCTTCTTTTTCTGGAGTTTTCTGACAAGGTAGACATCTAACATTACAACTGAAGGGAGTGAAGAAAGATGTCACTGTAAGTGCACTGATTTATTTATCTATTAAAAAAAAACTTCTGTATTATCCTGAAAATCGTTTAGGACAGAGAATGTAACACTGCCCAGAATTTTAACCACTAGGAGCTGGCTTTAAGGAGTACTGGCTCCT
>SJYT01061374.1:467765-479355 GCA_006410635.1 Cephalophus harveyi | reverse complement strand
TTTTTTTTTTTTTTTTTAACCCCTGCCTAAACTCTGACTTCTATTTTCCCTTTGGTCATGGAAAGACAATTAGTTATGCCTGATAATATCACTTGGAACTCCTCTAGCATCTCTC
This sequence comes from Cephalophus harveyi, assembly GCA_006410635.1. NCBI lineage: Eukaryota > Metazoa > Chordata > Mammalia > Artiodactyla > Bovidae > Cephalophus > Cephalophus harveyi. The sequence goes on along the minus strand of SJYT01061374.1, from coordinate 479,240 downwards.
CCATGGGAACCCAAAGCACTTCACACCACTCATCTCAAGTCTAAAGCAGAGACTTTCTTTTTCTTCCCATTTTATAGACCAAGACATCAGGCATTTTGTTCTCTCCTCACCATGAATCATTCTTATTTAAAGGTGAAGTTGCTCAGTCGTGTCCGACTCTTTGCGACCCCGTGGACTGTAACCTACTAGGCTTCTCCGCCCGTAACCTACTAGGCTTCTCCGTCCGTGGGATTCTCCAGGCAAGAATACTGGAGTGGATTGCCATTTCCTTCTCCAGGGGAATCTTCCCGACCCAGGGATCGAACCCGGGTCTCCCGCATTGCAGGCAGACGCTTTAACCTCTGAGCCACCAGGGAAGCCCCATGAATCATTCTTAGATGAAGCTTAAGAGCTTGTAATGGTTGCTTCAGTGGATCCTAGAATCGAGACCCCAAGATACATCTTGGATCCCAAGTCCAAAATGATTTTTACTAACTAAGCCTTTGAACGTGGTGGGCTACTGTCTGTGGGGTTGCAAAGAGTTGGACACAACTGAGCGACTAACACTTTTGAAGAATTTGCCTGTAGGAGATCCTCCCATTTCTAGGTCAAACAGAAAGTCAAACATATCTTTTTAGAGAAGGAAACAGCTGTCTGGCTAACCAGAACCAGAACTTAATAGAAGGTAATTTAGTGATTTAGTGTAACCCAAGTCCAACAGCTCATGTTTCTGTGAACCACCCCCTCTTTCCCCAGGAGGCAGCCTGCTGAACTTCTGTCATTTAAAATCCCACGCTATATTTAGAAAAGAGGAGTGATCACAGAGACAGTAACTCAACTTCTTAAAAAGAAAACTGTGGATTCACTGTGGACTCTGTGAAAGTGTTAGTCACTCAGTCATGTCCAAGCTCCTCTGTCTGTGCGATTTTCCAGGCAAGAATACTGGAGTGGGTCACCATTCCCTTCTCCAAGGGATCTTCCTCACCCAGGGATAGAACCTGAGTCTCCCACACTGCAGGCAGATTCTTTATCATCTGAGTCAGATTCTCCCTTGGCAAGTTACTGTCATTCCCTTACCCGTAAAACAAAATGATTACGTTGACCTTTATAAGAGATGATACTTGCCACCTATTGTTCCAAGTATTCTCCAAGTATTAAATCCTTTATTTTCTACAACAATGCTGTGAAGTAGGTGCTTTTGGTCCCATTGCACAGATAAGAGAATTGATTTACAGAAAGGTTAAATAATTTGCTTAAGGCCACAGCTAGGAGGTGGCAGAGCTGCGATCTGTGCCCTGGCAGTCTGGCCCCCTGGCCTGGATGCTTAAACACCATGCTGTTTTGTCTCCACAGAAAAGAAATGGAAACAACTGGATGGGATGGGAGGAAAGGACTGAAAATTCAATTTATGTTCTCTTTCTTCCTAAAAAAAAACAACTATACCATAAATGACAGTCATCTCAGGCTGCATTCAGTCTTTCCTCAGGATACACCTAATGTGAGAGAACTGCACTGAAATCAGGTTTGAGGCAGGAAGAAAGAGAGAGCACCCATCTGTAATCAAGGTCAGCCAGTTCAGACCCCTGCACAGCAGGTTCCTCCACCCTCTCAGGCAGCCCTTCTCCCATCTCACCTCTTCTCCCACCCTCAAATGGGCAAATGGTCCACCCAACTCTGAAGTGAGCCTTTGCGGGGATGAGTCAGCCTCATAGCAGGGCCCTTTGCTTCCTTTTCCTGCCACAAGGCCAACACCTTCTTCCTCCCCGACATTGCCACGGCTCGGCTTTACCCTTCTGTCTTCCAGCACCAACCACAAGGAAGCATCTGAGACCCCAGAGCTGAGAGAGAGGCGAAATTGAGCAATTTCAGAGGAAGAGGCTTCCTAGGTGACCCTCTGTCCTCTCTTATCAGATTGGATCTCATCTTCCAACTTCCCATCCTCCCCACCAACCCGACATCCCCTTAACCCCTTGCCAGCCGTCCCACCCACCACATGGACTGGTGGGCGGGAACGGTTTCCCTGGAGGGACCCTGTAAATAACTGATGGAGGCCAGGGTGTGCCTGCATATAAGCAGTGTCTGCTATCAATGCTTTCTCTGTTTCTTTTCTTTATTAATGTTACCTTTTTCCATAAGAAAAGGTCATCAAAGCCAAGATAATATTTATTTCACATGCTTGCTCTCTTTATGCCTAATACCACCCACCTCCAGAATTGGATTCATATTCTTTTTCCTAGAACAAGGAATACTAGGAAAAGAAAAATAAACATGCTATGCTACTGTGAGATATTAACAGTTAACTCAAGCTGATTCACACTGCTGATACTTTGGCAAAAGCAAGAGGGACTGAAAGGTTAAACTGTCCCCTGACTGGGGACTTTGACCCCTTTGTAACTGTCTCACTGTAGGACAGTGTTCTCTACTTGGAGGGGACACCAACAGGAACCCAACATGAGGTGAAGGATGCTCTAATGTAAATAACTTTTTAAGGTGCTTTTGCTGGGATCCTTGTTATTCAGCCGTGTCTAACTCTTTGCGACCCCATGCACTGCAGCACACCAGGCTTCCCTGTCCTTCACTAGGTCCCAAAGTTTGAGCAAACTCCTGTCCATTGAGTCCATGATGCTGTCCAACCATCTCATCCTCTGCTGTGCCCTTCTCCTTCTGCCTTCAATCTTTCCCAACATCAGGGTCTTTTTTAATGAGTCAGTTCTTTGCATCAGAATGCCAAAGAACTGGAGCTTCAGCTTCAGTCCCAGAATGGATTTTTTTCTCATGACAGTAATTAGATTTCCCCTATATTTAAATTAGATAAACTTTACAGAATCTCAACCCCTGTGTCTTTTATTATTTTGAAGTCAGTGTGAGAAGGGGCTGGGAAAGCTCTCACCAGCCCCTTGGGAGGTTAGGATGATCTGCCATTTTCTATTATCACTGATTCAACCCCAGTGTAGTTGGCATTGGTTCTTAGATTGGTTTCCAGAATTTTTATCTCCTCTTAATATTCTGGGATTCTTCCCAGAACCCTGGTTTTAGTTGTTAGATGTTTCATCAGTGGAAAAAGACCTCTAAAGTTCTCTTCCTGAAAAGAATGAAATGTTAGTTACTGGAGAAAAGGACAGGAACAGTGTTATTTTGCCTCAACTCCTCCACATCAGAGGGTCTAATTATCATCTGTTCCTTTGGAGTAAATAAATCTCCATCAATGGGTGAGGCTAATGAGGGCATCCATTTATAAGCAAGCAAGGGGTGAATGTCTTTCCCAGGGGATGACCGACCAAAACAAAGAAGAGAAGGAGAAAAGCCAGGTGGAAAATTAGTCTCGACGTGAGTGAGATGTGATAAGATTCTGCTCTAAAGGTGAAAAAAAGCAAGCAAGGTGTTTAATGGTTTTTGTTGGAGAGCAACTGGTTTGTTAAATTATTATACATGTGTGTGATTTAAAATATATATCTTCAGAAAATAGCTGAGCTTTTCTTGAGCCTCCCCCCATTCCCCAATGCTAGGGTTCAGTTTATTAGGTATTCGGATGCCAACTCACTGATTCACAAATGTGGTCGTTGCTGAAGTTATTTTCAGTAACTGTATATTAATATTCTGCTTCATTACTCATGTAAGAATTGGCTCTTCTGAATGAGTCCAGCTCAATCATTTTGTCCTAAATGAATCCTGATAGAAAATGAGCCTTTCTCCCTCCAAGTTTTAATTAGTTGGTTTGTAAAACTCTGCCGTTTATTCAGCTCTAGTAACTGGAAATTCTGTTGAATCAGACCTTGTAGCCTCAAAATCCCTGCAGAGGCACCTCATTAATGAAACTGGAACCATGCTGCTCTCACACCAGATTCCAGAGTTAACTAAATACACACATGGATCACCGAAGCGAATATGCCCATCTTTAGCAGTAGAACATTGACTGAAGTGTGAGGTGTTAGTCATTCAGTTGTGTCTGACTCTTTTTGAACCTGTGGACTGTAGCCCACCAAGCTTCTCTGCCCATGGAGTTTTCCAGGCAAGAGTACTGGAGTGTATAGCCATTGCCTTCTCTAGGGGATCTTCCCCACCCAGGGATTGAACCCGGGTCTCCAGCACTGCAGGCAGATTCTTTACTGTCTGTGCCACCAGAGAAGCCCAGAACATTGGTTAAAGCCACCAAAAACACATGAGTTCTCTATTCTCCTTAAGGAGGGAGACCCCTAAGAGTGAAATATTGCATCCAGAAAGCAACCCCTAAGAGAAGGTTTCCCTAAGAGCAATCTGCTGCCACTGGTTTTCAATTCTTTTCTCTGCTGCCACATCAACAGTACAAAGGTATATAAGACCACAGATCTCAGTGGCTGTGTAATGGACTTCAGTGTGTAAACTCTGTTGAACAGTTAGGGCGAAGTATAGGCGTGGTCTCTTGCTGTTCAGCCAGCTGAGCCTTGGTGCAGACCCTAGACCATCCTGTTTCCTCGCTTCCTAGCTCTCAGGCCTTGAGATACAGAAGCATTCCTTCCCCTTGGCCCTTGCCCTTTCTTCTCATCTTGGGTGTATGCTGAAGTGCCCTTTGATTCCCTAGATCTCTGTAGAGACGAGGTCTTCCCCAGTGTGGCCCTGGAGCCCACCCTGTTTGTTGGGAGGCTGTGCTAAGTCAGAGACGTCTACGTGTCACCACACAATCTCCACACCGTCTCCATCAGCACATCCCAGGTCTGGCGTCCATCCCACAGCTATGTTGTTTCTCTCTGCTTCCTTTCTGTCCCCTCATCTACTGGCCCCTAGGATAGGTACATTTTAAGTTCATTTTATCTTTTAATATTTGTTCATTTATTTGGCTGTACTGGGGCTTAGTTGCAATGCACAGACCCTCTAGTTGCGGTGCCTGGGCTCAGTTGCTCCCAGGCATGTGGGATCTTAGTTCCCTGAGCAGGGATCGAATCTGCATCCCATGCATTGCAAGGTGGATTCTTAACCACCAGACTACCAAGGAAGTCCTAGGAATAGGTAAATGTTAGAAACCCTAACCAGGACAATAGAAACTCCCTAAGCTTCCCTGTTCACTTATAGTTGAGCTGACTGGTGCTCTAACTTCCTCAAGTTCTCAGAGCCAGTTGATTAGAATAGAGCTTCCTGTTGGCAGAGCCCAGGACTACAGAGCTGCCAGTGGTCACCTACTCAAGCAGTGAGGTAGAGAAAGTGTGCCATGTTATGTGAAAGGTTGGGAAGCACAGGAGGATAAAGCCTAAAGGTTCCGTCCCTCCTACAGAGCCTTCTACTCATCGTCTCCCATGTAGATCAATGCTTGCTGCTTCTATGCCTTCACGCTTCTCTCTTCAATGTTGTTTTCTGAAAAATCCAAATCCCTTCTGGCCAACCTGCTTCATACCCCAGACTCTTCCCCAGCATGGATCTCCTCATTTCCCCTTTGCAGAATTTCCACCCCTCAGTGGTATAAATATACAAGCATGTTCAGTCGTATCTGACTCTTTGTGACCCCATGGACTATAGCCCCTCCAGGCTCCTCTGTCTGTGGAATTTTCCAGGCAAGCATACCGGAATGAGTTGCCATTTCTTTCTCCAATGGTATAATCTCAGTGGTGTAATTATGTTGTAACTGATGCTTTTGAACTGTGGTGTTGGAGAAGACTTTTGACAGTCTCTTGGACTGCAAGGAGATCAAACCAGTCAATCCTAAATGAAATCAGTCCTAAATATTCATTGGAAGGACTGATGCTGAAGCCGAAACTTAACTGACTCATTGGAAAAGACCCTGATGCTGGGAAAGATTGAAGGTGGGAGGAGAAGGGGACGACAGAGGATGAGTTGGTTGGATAGCATCACTGACTCGATGGACATGAGTTTGAGTAAGCTCCAGAAGTGGGTGATGGACAGGGAAGCCTGGCGTGCTGCAGTCCATGGGGTCAAAAAGAGACAGAAGCAACAGGGCGACTGAACTGAACTGACTGATATGTTGTAAGGCAATTCTACAACATATGAAGAATGTTTTAGCCTTCACATGGTACCATGTCTAGAACTATCCCATCTGGGGCTTTTCTAAATCCATGGTTAATTTTGTGAGGTATGAATATTTGGGTCACACAAATCTAGAAGATTTTGAGTAAACTGGGAGTTCTACTCTATCTTTTCTCACTGCTCAGTAGCCCTGGAGCAGGAAAGACTGGGCCAGACTACTCCATAGATTCCCCCAAAAGAAGAGCCCCAAGGTTGTCCAGTGCTTAGTTTTCCATTCATTTTATACAACAAATTCTAATGAAGTTCTGTGGATGACTAAGGCCCTTGGGAATCATCCCACACTGGTAAAACAGTTATATAGATTTCTCTGGGGCAACAAGGAGATGCTTTGATTTCTTTTATCATTCAACAAACATTGATTAATCTCTGCTAAGCACTTATGCTAGGGGCTAATAATGATAAGACAGATGCAAACCCTGCTTTCATGGTTCTTATCTTTTAGAAGGAAATGTAAACTAAAAGCAAGTGAATGCACAAGTTAATGAATTCATCACAGATATTCAAAGTTCTAGGAAGGTAACCAAGTATTAAAATAGAGACTAAGGAGATACATAGAGAATCTACTTCAGATAAAATGGTCAGGGAAGGCTTCAGTGAGAAGGTTTTATTTAAGCATAGGAAATAGTATGTGCAAAGGTCCTGAGGCACAAAGGTAAGTATCACAGAGAGAAGAACCAGCCCCATGGGCTCAGTTCTTACTTTCCTTTTTTACAACTGGGTCACAGACGCTACTTTGAGAAAGGGAATGGATATTTTTCAATATGTGACAAGTAATTCTGCACATTTTCCTCCTCCAGAAATGGTTCAAGCAGCGCCTGGCCCAGTGGCGGCGGTCTGAAGGCCTACCCTCTGAGTGCAGATCCGTCACAGACTGAGGAGATGTTGGGCATTGGCGCTCCCCTTCATGAAGACCATCTGCTATTTCTCTTCTCAGCTTCATCAAGCTATTTTGGTTTTTCAGTGTAGCATTGTTATGTCCCACTGTTAGCTGTCCTGCTGTTTAACACAATGTTGTATTTTTTTAATGTACATAACTAGAGAAGACAGTAACAGTCTTTCTGTGTGCAAGCACATAGGAAGCTATGTGCAGCAGCTTCTGTGTAAAGCAGAGGTGTGGCTGCAAATGGTGTGGCTGGCATTTCCTTTTGCATCATGATGACAGATGGTGTTAAAAACCACCTAAGTTTCCTTTTGACCATCACCTCCCAATAACAATTTACTGTCAATGTCCATTTCAGAATGGTCAAGGCTTCTGTTGAAAAGATAACATGACCAAGAGAAAGACGCATTTCCTTCTAATTCCACTTCCCTAAGTCATTTTCCTTGTGTTTCATTTAATACATTGAGTGAGAATACAGAGGGACTTTGAGTCATGTGGATCTCATAAAGCAGTTCCTTGGATTATAGCTGAATTAACTTGGAAAGCACTCAGGTTGAAAGACAAATCCCAACTGGCAAAAATCAAATAACTAAGGGGAAAAATCCACAAAAGTCTTGAATTTCCCTTATTTAAATACATTTGTCAATTTATTTTGCTAAACAAAATGAACTGCTTTTTGTTTCTGAAATGATGTTCTAAATAAAACCTTAACATTTTGTGAAAATGCACTGAGTCCTCTGCAGATTTTTAACTGAATAATAAGCATATCAAAGGAAAGCAGAATAGCTCAGCATAAGAGCACCCTGACAAAAGAGCTGTCATTTTCTAATCCTTGCTATTCAAAGTGTGGTCCAGGACTGGCATCATCAGCATTAGCTGCAAGCTTGTGAGAAAAGTGCAGAATCTCAACTCCGATCCAGACCTACTGGATCAGAATCTGCATTTTCAACAAGCTCTCCAGGTGATGTACATGCACATGAAAGCTTGAGCAACACTGATCTAAAAACTCTACAGTCGATTTGCATCCATTTTCTATTATACACAGCACATGAAACAGCTTAGTGGGGTCTATGTTTGAGTGCATGAACAGTAACTTAATTACAATGGATTAACCAAATAGGCTTTCTATATGTTTGTTTAATTGACTGGTTTTACATAAGACATCAGCAGGCAAGGGTGACAAGAAACTGCAGTCATTTTATTTTCCTCCTTTCCTATCTTTAGCATGTGGCTCTTGTGTTCATGGAGACAAGATGGGTGCATTTTAAATAAAAAAGGAAAAAACAAAGGGCAAATGCTAGGTAAGACTCTTCCCTTTAAAAGTTTCTGGAGGCCCCTACCTAGGGACTTGCACCTACATCTCATCGGCCAGAGTTGGGCTACATGGTCACTCCCAATTGCAAGGGAGTCTGGAAAGGTGAGCATATGTAATTGGGCATCATACTGCCTTAAGCAAAATTAGGGTTCTCTTGGTAAGGAAGAAGAAAGGGGAGGATGGATATTGGAAAGGCCACAAGCAGTATCTGCCAACCCAGCCAAGAATGAGGCTGGTGTGCACTTCTGAACTCTTACCTACAATGCAGGCACAGTCTTTTCAGTTCTTTATAAAGAGCCCAGAATAAGAAACAGTAGCAGTTATTTGGAATACAAGTGTTTACAAGATCCCATTAAACATCCTTGGCAAGCTTTCTCCTCCTTTACCTTAAAACATTTCTTCTCTAAACAACACACAGTGAACCAGCATCTGAGCAGAACAGCCTCGTCTGGCATACTCCTCTGCAGCCCAGTTGATGGTAGTCGGAGCATCTGTCAGCACATGGCTCGATGCTGACATCATGTTCTGGAAAGAAAGAAGGGAGATCCACAGGGATGTGTGCACTCCAAAAACACCTGCATAGAGAGAGCATTCTTTACTGTTCAAAGCGCTTTCATAGTCACGGTCTAACAGGGAAAAAATGCACTGTTAATTTTACAGTAGGCGAAGCAAACCCAGACAGAGAGCATGGAGATGTGCCCATGTCAGGCAATGAGAGAGATACTAAACTAGTCTAAGCCCCAGCTCAGAAGTCTATCCAACACACCAGAGAAATGATTCAAGAACAAGCCATCCAGAATGAGAAGAGTTAACCAGCTGAGCAGAAAGTGTGCCTTTGGCTTGGAGTTGAGAAGCATGTTTATGATAGAGGATCACTTCCTGTGTTTATCTGGCCCAAGAGTTGAATCCTTGAATGGCAGGTGCTGGAAGGGAATGAAGATCGAGTATCCTTTAACAAATTAATTATTCAATTAATATATGTATCTAACTAGGGTCAGGGTCATTGTTTGTTCATTTCTTGCATTTGAAGTATTCCTTGATGGTATTGTTGTCATAGTCCTTAACCACCACACAACAGCAACCAACCACTATGCCAGGTTTTTCTCTCTGTCAGTGTTTCAGCGGTCTACCCACTGCCTTTGTTTCTTGTCATCAGCCTTAAGGTTGATTTAGTGCTCAGCAAGTGGAGCAAGCCCGGTCTGTGCTTCTGATGGACTGGCTGTAAACTGGAGGTTTCATGATCTTCTCCTCGGGATGGATTGATTTTCCAGAGCAGCTCACAGAACTCAGGAAAAGTTTGCTCCCTAGATTACCAGTTTATTACAAAGGCTGTAACTCAGCAACAGTCAAATGGAAGAGATGCAGAGGGCAAGACCTGGGGGAAGAATGTGGAGCTCCCAGGCTGGCTCTGGGCGCCCTCTCCCAGCACCTTCTCCTCTTTACCAAGCCAGGAGCTCTCTCAACCTTGCACTTTAGGGGCTTTTTACAGAGACTTCATTATGTAGGTGTGATTGATTAAATCATTGGCCAATCGTGATTAAACTCAATCCCCAGCCCTGATCCCTCCCTGGAGGTCAGCAGTGGGAGGGTGGGAGGGGGCTGAAAGTTCCAGCTCTCTAGCCACCTGCTTGGTTCCCCTGGTGACCAGTCCCCAGTCCTGTGGTTATCTAAGGGCTTTCCAAAAATCACCTCCATAACACAAACTCAGGTGTGGTTGAAAGTGAAGTGAAACTCACTCAGTCGTGTCCGACTCTGCGACTCCATGGACTGTAGCCTGCCAGACTACTCTGTCCATTGGCTTACTCAAGCAAGAGTACTGGAGTGGGTTGCCATTTCCTTCTCCAGGGGATCTTCCTGACCTAGAGACTGGACCCGGGTCTCCTGCATTGCAGGCAGATTCTTTACCATCTGAGCCACCAGGGAAGTCCTTGTTATTCATGACAAGAGGTTTCTTTTGCCTTTCTCACTCTGGAGCTACTTCAGGAACTGGAGCTATTTGAGGGCAAAAGACCAAATACTATTAAAAAAAAAAAAAATAGCAAGACGTTCCCATTGCTCTTACCACTTAGGAAATTACAAGGGTTTTGGGAACTGTGTGCCAGGAGCTAGATGAAAAGCAAACATATATATTACTTATTAATAATCATAAGGTCACAATACCCTTAGATTCTTCCTAAGGGAGAATTTGCTCTTTTGTTTATGAAAACACCTTGATGAGTTTTGGGGGCCATAAAACATAAGCCTAGGGAAGAAAATGAAGAATTCAGTGGCTGTGCACAAGAAAGTAGCAGAAACTTAGGACTGTGTCCCATGGATGCTCAGGTGGGCAGCTAGCTGGGGCCCTCAGGCACTGAGGGGAGAGACAGAGGAGCACGATCTGGGACAGGGCACAAGCTCCAGCAACCTGCCCGCTGACCCAGAAGGCTGGTGGGGTTGGCTCAGGGACTTTTAAATGCCATTTTATATTAACACTGTACAGTGGCTACCATTCCGCCACTGCTCTTTGTTATCCGTCACCTCGAGGATGGCGCTATTACACAAAATGGCCTTGCCTTGGCGATGCTTTGTGGGGTGAAGAGGGCAGGAGCCGCTTGGGCCGTGTCTGTGGCCCAGAGTGGGCAGTAGAAGCACTTGTTTCTGTCGGCTGTCTTCCTGTGAAGGGGTAACAACACCACTTTACATCTGGGGAGCACCTCCCACTTCTTGCGGTAGAGCGGTTAATCATAGCATCCCCGTTTCCCTGCCCTACTCAGAGTTAGACACACGACCCAGGCCAGACAATCACAACACCACGGCCCTTCGCACTTGGGGACTGAACCAAGATAAGGGCTTTGGATCTAAGCTGGGCCAATTAAAGTCCCTCGCCAGAGTTTTCCCAACTGGAATGGTAGGGGTACTTCTCTACTGTCCTCATGCTTAGAGAGTTGTGAGGGTGGAGGCCTGGGGTTGCAGGCAGCCATAGACTCGGCTAGGGAAGGGATGTCATGAGAGAAAATGAAGCCAGATCGTGATGAAAGTTAGAAAGAGAGAGACACAGAGAGTGAGAGAGCACTAGGTTCACGCTTCCATCCCTGCCTTCCTAGATGTGTGAACTAGTGAATCCCCTTCTTGGTGTGTATCTGCCATTTGCAGCAAAAAGAATCCTAACTAATGGGAGAGTGAGAAAAGGAAGAGAGGAGTGCATAGAAGGAGGAATACTGGCCACTAGTGTAACGATGAATCCAGAAGAAGCAGGAATTCTGAGTAAAAGAAAGCCAGGAATACATAGGCCAACAAACCCTAAACATAA
>SJYT01061374.1:435873-467267 GCA_006410635.1 Cephalophus harveyi | reverse complement strand
TGGGTGGGGGTACCCTGTGGAGAGGTAGAATAGGAGGAGGCCAGAGAGGACTGGGAGGACGCGAAACACAGGAAACCTAAAAGGAACCGGGCTTGAGGGCCTGGGCGAGGGGGTGTCATAGAGGCCAAGGGGCTAGACAGGTCATGGAGGCGCTCAGCTGGTTCATAGAGAGGACTTGAGAATGATAGACAGTCCCAGGGATCTGGGGAGGAGAGATGGGAACAAGGGAGACTCTCTGGGACCTTGGTGAGGCACAGAGGGGCTCCTGGATGGAGGATTGCTTAGGAGCCGTGACGGGCAGTGGAGAAGGGGCTAGAGGGGTTACTGAGGGGAGCACGGAGAAGCGCTGCAGATGGAGAGTCTTGGGAGAACCCGAAACAGGGAGCTGGGGGGCCTGGAAAGGAGAGGTCATTATAATGTGGGGACTTGGGGGAAGTGCCAGAAGGGAGAGAGCTCAGATCTCAAAGAAGGGGCCTGGGGGGCCTTTAGACATCCATGGGGAAGAGATCTGGAAAGCTGGGGGGCATGGGGGGAAGCCTGGTTCCAGAGGGGTCATGGGTCGGGGAGCAGGACAGCCCTGAATCTGGAGCCCTCTTCCCTCTGACCACATCAACATGAGGACAGCTCTCACCAGCAGGAAGAATGGTCGTGACTATGGGAGGCCTGGCGCCAAGTCAGTTCCCAGCTCTTGGGAGCGGGTGTTGGTGTTTGGAGCTGCCAAGAGCTTCAGAGGCTGTATCCGCACAGGCTCCGGGGTCAGCCAGGCTTCGGTTTGAGTTTGAGCGCTCCCATCCCCTTGCCTTGTGACCTTGAATGAGGGACTTCACCTCTCGGTTTCCTCATCTGTCAGGAGGGACTGCCAGTGGCATCTTCCTGATGGGGCTGTGATGATAACCGAATGTGAGTGAGGCGTTTCACACATTCCTGGCCCTAGATGTCTTGGCTCCTGTTTTTGTTACTTGGCCGAATCTGAGGAGCGGCCTCTGCAAGTGCCCAGTGATGATTTTAGAATTTAGCAGGTATGGGATGATCTGGCACGTAGTAGGTGCTCAGCAAGCAAGAAGGATGGAAACTTGGGTACCAAGTGGCAGAGGGAGGTTATGTTTGTTAGGAAAGGGGTGGAGCATTGAGGGGTTGTGGGTTGTGGCGGAGGGCAGCTGTTAGAAGAAGGTGTGCATTGCCTCTGACACCTACCTTGTGACCCTTGGCAAGTCATTCAACCTCTTGAAGGCTCCATTTTCTTGTCAGCTGACTCCATTGACCAGAACATCTTGCCTCTGAAGGTTCATTCATTTGTTCTCATTTGACAGATGCTTTTTGATCACTCCAGTGTGCCAGACACTTCTAGGGACGAGGGCTACCACAGTGAACAGAAATTCCTGCCCCTTGGAGCACTCGTGCCAGGAGGGAGATTATAAACACAGAGAACTACAGACGATGACTAGTGCTGTGAAGAAAAATAAGGCCGGGAAGAGGGGGAAGGGAACAGGATAGAGAAGGGGCAAGTGGTACAGATTTTGGAAGCAGGAGGGGTCCAGGCAGCGGAATGGTATGTTCAAAGGTCCTGAGGTTGTAGCACACTTGCTGAGGGTTCAGATAAGAGCGAGGGCTTGTGGGCTTGTGTGGTTGGAGCCAAGCAAGAGAGGGTGGGAGAGGTGGAAGATTTGGGCAGAGAAGAGACAGGGAGCAGGTAGGGCTTTGTGGGCCATGGGGAGCACCTTGGCCTTTCTCTGAAGCGAGAGTGGCGGGAAGGTTTTGAGCATGGGAGGGACGGGACCTGACTGATGTTTTAAAATAGTTCCTCTGGCTGCTGGATAGAGACTAAACCCAAGGAGGTAGGAATGGAAGCAGGGAAAGAATTAGGGGGCTGTTGCAGGCATCCCCGCGTGAGATGGTGATTTACTCATCTGGGGTGGGAAGGAAACCCTGAGAAGTGTTTGGGTTAGAGATAGATCTTGGAGGATCTGCAAAGGGATTGGATGGTGGAGGTGGGGAAGGAAAGAGAAAACAAGTGGGTGTCACCGCTGGACCCCAGAGGGAAGCCAGAGGATGGAGGAGAGACTCCGACTTGGGGGCAGTGGAGGTCATTTAGCCGAAAGAATCAGGACTGGAGGATCAGGGTGCCCCTTGTCCTTGGTTTTTTCATCGAGTGTATGTTGAACGGCTGGTATGTTTTAAACCTTATTGTGGGTGCTGGGAACACAGTGGTACATAGGACATACTTGTCTGTACCCCCATGAACCTCCCGGCCCCAGAGGGAGACAGGAGCTGCATAAAAATTGCAGCTGTCCATCTCCCAAACACTTGTATATGGATGTTCGTACAGCATCATTGATGATCCATAGCCAGAGAGCACAGACAAACCCAGATGCCCACCAACAGATGGATGGAAAAATACAGTGTGGACGCCCACACGATGGAATGTTATTCAGCCATCAAAAAGAATGAAGGACTGTGGAGGCTACAGCATGGGTGAACCTCGAAAACATCATTTTGAGGGAAAGATATAAGAGGCTACATATTGTAGGATTCCATGGGTGCAGAAGCAGCAAATCCAGAGAATCAGAAAGTAGTTGAGTGACTGCCTAGGGCGAGGGGGTGGTGGAATGTGGAGTGACTTCTAATGAGAACAGGGTTTCTTTAGGGGGTAATGAGAATGTTCTGGAGTTAGATGGTGGTGATGGATGGACAGCGCTGTGGATCTACTAAAGAAACCCTGATTGGCACTGCCGAGTGGTGAGTGAGCTGTGTGCTATGTGAACTGTAGCTCAATTTTTCTTTGACTGAAGTACAGTTGGTGTACAATATTGTGTTAGTTTCAGGTGTACAGCAGTGATTCGGTTATACATTCGGTTATGTATTTTGTTCGCATATTCTCTTCCACTGTAGTTGAATATAGTTCCCTGTGCTATACAGCAAATCCTCTTATTTCACGTATGCCACTGTTTGATGGTACATTAAATTTATTTTCTTTATGTAGCATACAGTCAGATCTAAATATATTACAAAGCATTCAGGGAATGTCCTTGGTTTTTTCATCGAGTGTATGTTGAACGGCTGGTATGTTTTAAACCTTATTGTGGGTGCTGGGAACACAGTGGTACATAGGACATACTTGTCTGTACCCCCATGAACCTCCCGGCCCCAGAGGGAGACAGGAGCTGCATAAAAATTGCAGCTGTCCATCTCCCAAACACTTGTATATGGATGTTCGTACAGCATCATTGATGATCCATAGCCAGAGAGCACAAACAAACCCAGATGCCCACCAACAGATGGATGGAAAAATACAGTGTGGACGCCCACACGATGGAATGTTATTCAGCCATCAAAAAGAATGAAGGACTGTGGAGGCTACAGCATGGGTGAACCTCGAAAACATCATTTTGAGGGAAAGATATAAGAGGCTACATATTGTAGGATTCCATGGGTGCAGAAGCAGCAAATCCAGAGAATCAGAAAGTAGTTGAGTGACTGCCTAGGGCGAGGGGGTGGTGGAATGTGGAGTGACTTCTAATGAGAACAGGGTTTCTTTAGGGGGTAATGAGAATGTTCTGGAGTTAGATGGTGGTGATGGATGGACAGCGCTGTGGATCTACTAAAGAAACCCTGATTGGCACTGCCGAGTGGTGAGTGAGCTGTGTGCTATGTGAACTGTAGCTCAATTTTTCTTTGACTGAAGTACAGTTGGTGTACAATATTGTGTTAGTTTCAGGTGTACAGCAGTGATTCGGTTATACATTCGGTTATGTATTTTGTTCGCATATTCTCTTCCACTGTAGTTGAATATAGTTCCCTGTGCTATACAGCAAATCCTCTTATTTCACGTATGCCACTGTTTGATGGTACATTAAATTTATTTTCTTTATGTAGCATACAGTCAGATCTAAATATATTACAAAGCATTCAGGGAAGTTTATCTTGTTGCCTCTCAGAAAGTCACGTGAAATTTACTTACAGAATTGATATCGACTTGTTTAAGAGCCCTATCCTGGCTCTTTTCCTGTTCTCATCAAAAATTTTATATTTATTATTTGTTTGGCTGCACTGGGTCTTGGTTGCAGCATGTGGAATCTAATTCCCCAAACAGGGATTGAACCCAGGCCCTTTGCGTTGGGAGCTTGGAGTTTTGGCCACTAGACCACCACAGAAGTCCCCCAATTTTTTTTTTTTTTAAGTGGGGAAAAAAAAGATTGTAGCTGTCCTAAGTCCAGTGAGGGAGAGGGCCACGGTGTTGGAAAAACAGGAGCTGTCTTACTGCGTTCCCCAGACAATGTGGAGGAGTTAGCCAGGCCAGAGGAAGGGGAGGCGAGCCCTGAAGGCGGAGGAACAGCACGTGCAAAGGTCCTGAGGCCCCCTTGAGACTCTCTGAGGTCTATGTTACAGGTGATGCAGAGAGGAATGCGATCTGATCTTGGGGAGGTGGGCAGAGGCCAGGATGGTGTTTGTCCTGAGAGCACTGGAGAGGGTTTCAAACCCAAGTTGAGGGGAAGAGGAGGGTTGGGGGGCAGGTGGAGGACAGGAGGAGAGTGGAGGCCTCCTACTGGAGGATTGGCACAGTGGAGCTAGGGGAAGGATCTAGAAGGGGATGAAGGCAGGCTTTGAGGAGAAGAGCCAGGAAGGGCAAATTCTGCAGATAAGAAAGGGAGGGGTGAGGCCCGCCCGGCCTGAAGGCGTGGTCCTGTCTTGTCTGGAGGGGGAGTCTGGCCTCCAGACACTTATCTGCTGGGTGCTCCCTAAGGCAGGGGCGGGACTCCCTCCTCTCTAGGGCCCCAGCCCTCCCCAAGCCTGAGGAGAGTGCAGGTGATGGACGGCAGGTGATGGTGCTGGGAAGTGGGTGCTGGGCTGTCGCAGTGCCCCACACTCTCCAGGGGGCACATTTCACAACAAACTGTGACCCATCCTGTTTGTGGCAGTCTTCCCCAAACCCTGGAACACAGGCCCTGGTCTGATTTCTCCCTGGGTCCCCAGTTCCACCTTCTTCAGGACCTGGCCCATGGGAGCCCTTTTGAGGTATTTGCTGATTGAATGAATGAATGAATGAATCTATCTTTGTGAGCACTGACTGAGTGCCAGACACTTTTCTAAGTGATGAGATCACAGTGGTGAGCAAAAGTCCCCTCCCTGTGGTGCTCCCATTCTAGCGGGGAGCTGGACCAACCCAGTAAATATACAGTGTTCAGCTGTTCAGAGTGCTGGGAAAAAATAAAGCAAGGAAGGGGTGTAGGGACAAGGTCAGGGATGGCACTCTGGTATTGGCTGGTCAGAATCTCTCTCTGAGAAGGTGACATTGGAGCAGACTTTGGTGGGTGAATTGGCCCATAGAAATCTAGAAAAGACATTCTTGGGTGCACAGACAGCCTGTGCAAAGGCCCTGAGGCAGGACTGTGCTTGAGGAATAGGAATGTGGGGAGAGGGTGGGAACTGTGGTCAGAGAGGGAGCTAGTGGATCCAGTAAGGACTTTGCTTTCACACTGGGCCAGATGGGAGCCAGGGAGAGATTTAGAGCGGTGAAGGAATAGGATTTGACTCAGCAGAAGGAATGAGTCCCACTTTGGTGGTGCTCCAGCATCAGTGTGTTAAAGGAACTGGCTTGATGCCGGCAACAGACAGATCTAGGCCTGAGCCCCCTTTCTTCCTCTTGCTGTGTTTCTTGTGACCTCGGTCCACAGTCACATTCAGCACCTCACCTGTGTCAGGACAGGGGGCTTCCCAGGTGGTGCTAGTGGTAAAGAACCTGCCTGCCAATGCAAGAGATGCAAGAGACGTGGGTTCGATCCCTGGGTCAGGAAGATCCCCTGGAGGAGAGCATGGGAACCCACTCCAGTATTCTTGCCTGGAGAATCCCATGGATAGGGGAACCTGGTGGGCTACAGTCCATGGGGTTGCAAAGAGTCGGACACGACTGAAGCAGCTGAGCGCTGTGTCAGGACTGCCCTGGGCCCTGGCCCTGATCTTGGGCCCCCACTCCTGCCCTTGAGGAACCAGTGTTCCCAGGCAGAGGCCCAGGGTTTACAGAGCAGCACATGCCCCCTTCATATATTGGGAAGCAGTTCAGGAGGTCTTTGCAGCTGAGTTCAAGCCAGGGAATGATGGGGTGTGACTTGGTTGCTCAAGGAGAAAAGTCTCTTGGGGACATTGAGAACTTTGATAACATCTAACCCGGGGCTTTCATGCGGCAATCCACATAGGTACAGTTTTTTAAAGTTGTTCAGTCCATGGGGTCGCAAAGAGTCGGACACAACTGAGTGGCTGAACTGAGTCAGTGATGCTATCTAACCATCTCATCCTCTGCCCCTTCCTTCTTTTGCCATCAATCTTTCCTAGCATCAGTCTTTTCCAATGAGTTGGAAATTAACTATACCTCAGTTTTTTAATTGAGTTTTTGTATATATATACACACACACACATATATATCCTTTTTCAGGTTCTTTTCCATTTTAGAATATTATAAGATATTGAGTATAGTTCCTTGTGGTATACAATCGGTTCTTATTTATCTCTTTTATGTATAGTAGTGTGTATATGTTAATCCCAACCTCCTAATTTATCCCTCCCAACTTCCTAGCTATCCCCTTTGGTAACTTTAAATTTGTTTTTTATGTCTGTGAGTCTGTTTCTGTTTCATAAAGAAGTTCATTTGTATCATTTTTTTTAGATTCCACAGATAAGTGATATCATATGATACTTGTCTCTCTAATATATTTGTTACTTAACTTAATATGACAATCTCGAGGTCCCTCCACATATAGACATTTTAATTTTCCAGGAGTCACATTACAAAAGTAAAACTGGGGAAATTAACTTTAACATGTTTTATTTCCTTTACCCCGGGATGGCCCAAATATTATCTGCATGTGTAATCGATATTTCTTCAATGATTAATGAGACAGTTTATGTTCCTTTCTCCACTCAGAAGCTCCATTTTCATTGGAAATAACTTGTTCTGTCTGAATAGTTTATAAAACTTGTGGTTAAAAAGAAGCTTCACAAAAGGGTTCAAGGCGTTCCAAACATACTTTCCCGGTAACTGAGTAGAGGATCATTTTTTAATTTTTAACTTATTACAAGTAAATTAGGAATCCAGTCCCTCAGAGGCACCAGCCATATTTGGAGTGGCCAGTGGCTCCCCTAGTGGGCGGAGCGGGGACAGCACGTTGTGAACCTCACCGGGATCCAGTCCACAGTCTGATCTCCCAGAAGCCTCTTTGAGGACTCGGGGCTGTCAGGGCTTGTGTGGGAGACAGCAGGGCACATCCTAGTAGAGAGAAGCATTTGCTCCTTTGTTCTGTAAACAGCAGTTGTCGGGAAAGCACCGAAGGGCCTGGCGGTGCGGCACCGGGTAGTGCCTGGGTCGCCTGACTGCTGCAAAAGCCTGGCAGTCCGTCCCTTCACGGCTGTCAGGGTTGGTGAGGATCCCTTTGATGGCAGTGGCAGCCGCACCCCGATGCCCCAGCTTACATGTTCAGGGAAGCCGCAGCTCCGCCAGCCAGGAGCCCCCTGGTATATCTGGAGCGTTCAGCAGTGCCCTGCCCTGGCCTGTAGCCAGACGGTGCCTCGTTCCTTCTGCAGGGCCCTCACAGCAACCGCTGTTGCAGGGGACAGTGGCTAAGAATCCAGTGGCTAGGAAGGTGGATTCTTAACCACCTCACCGCCTGTCGCAGGCTGGCCCTGGGTAATGAAAAGGTAGAAGAGGTCAGCACCCGCAGGGAACCCCCACCTGCTGTGCTCGCCCCTGGGATTTCACACAAGCTGACCTTCGTGCCCCAAGCACACCTCCCCGTATTGCTGCTTTGTGCATTGCAGCCTTGTCCTTGGAGCCTCAAATCCCAGGAGCTGGGTACCAGGAAGCTTTCTTCCTCCCATCTGATTCTAGCCTCCCAGCCCTCACCGTGTTTGCCTCTGTCAAAGTTTTCCACGTTATCCGTATCAGCCTCCCCTCCAATCAGGGAGCATCCCCAGGGCAGAGCAGGGTCTGAGCCTGACCCAGGGAATGTTTGAAGATAAAGAAATCTCTTTAAAAAACACCCTGAAGTGCTTACACGCCTCCTGTGGCAGGGAGCTCACCTCCTGTCGCAGGCTGGCCCTGAGTGATGAAAAATTTCTTCCTGCAGCCCCGTTCTGTCACAGCTGCCTATAGCCCCTTTCTCCCATGCGTTACCCTCTGCAGCACTCAGGTGCTGTCTCTGGGTACCCGGGCACTAGATATTTGCAGAGGTTATGTGCTCTGCCAGAATGCCCTTCCTCAGGGCCACAGAGCATTCTCTTTTGGAGACCTGATGCTTTGTTCTTTCTGTGAATTCTTTTTTTATGGAAAAGTATATTGGTGATCCAGAAGACAATATCAAATAGATGTGGACAATTTAAAGATTTTTTAAAGTTTATTTTTAATTTTTACACATAGCAGCCACTAATGTTTTTTATTAAAGGAGTGAAGTGTCCAACTACAGCATAATAAATGAATAATTCACTCAGCTGACTATCATAAATTCTTTTTTTTTTTTTTTATTGTATTTATTTGGCTGCGTTGGGTCTTAGTTGTGGCGTGCAGGCTTTGGGGTGGGCTTAGTTGCTCTGCCGCATGTCAGCTCTTAGTTCCCTGACCAGGGATTGAACCCATGTCCTCAGCATTGGCAGGTGGATTCTTAACCACTGGACTGTGGGTAAGTCCCTTAATGTTTGTTTATCTATTTGGCTGTGCTAGGTCTTACTTGTAGCTCATGGGATCTTTAGTTGCGGCCAGCAGGATCTAGTTCCCTGACCAGGTATCTAACCTGGTCCCTCTGTGTTGGGAGTGTGGAGTCTAAGCCACTGGACCACCAGGGAAGTCCCAAGGAATTCCTGAATATTCTTAAAATTTTCCGTGTCTGTTTGACATTCTCTTCTATGGCATTGATATACTTAACTATAAAAACATGTTAATATATATTCCTATACAAATATATATTCACTTATAGGTATATATATATATATAGTGTATCTATAAAAAAGCTCACAGATCATAAGTGATTTATTTTGATGAAGCCATCATCAAAATCTGATGCATTTTCCCCAGCTGAACACAGCTGCATAACTGGCCCCCAGATGCAGGAACAAACATCCCCAGCTCCCCAGCACCCTCTGCTCACTGCTCAGTCATCCAACACTCTCGGTTAGTTTTGTCTGCTTCTTGAAGCTTTTAATAGAGGTGTAAGCAAAGGCCGGAGAGGGCTCTAGTTTTAGAAATGTAATTACCATTCAGGTTTCCATCTACCTGTGGTAAAAGAGGCAGCCACTGTGTGGT
Organism: Cephalophus harveyi; assembly: GCA_006410635.1. NCBI lineage: Eukaryota > Metazoa > Chordata > Mammalia > Artiodactyla > Bovidae > Cephalophus > Cephalophus harveyi. The sequence continues at coordinate 457,984 of SJYT01061374.1, read as the reverse complement.
ATGTGGTCCATTTATAAATTTTTTTTTTTTTTTTTTCTGGTACCTACAGAAGAGCTTTAAGGCAACTTACTAGAGTGAGTGTTGCCCAGGCTGGGAGAATGAACGGAGCATGCGCACCACGTGCACATGCCCCTGCCCCGCCCCCAGGGGAGACGCTGTCCTGGCGCCCTGGCCACCCTCCCCTGGGCACTCAGCAGCGTGGCTTAGTTCTCCCTGGTGAACTGCGCCTGAACTCGCTTCATCTTTCACAGCCCTCCTCAAATGTCCCCTCCTCTCGGCAGCCACCAGCAAGGCCCCACGGGTGCCCCCGTGACCTCCATCCACGCATACCTTGCTCAGGTGTGGGCAGGGGGTATGCAGCCTGCGCCCCACTGGGCCCGGAGGCCCTGGGGGAGGCTCAGAAGTGCCGGATCTCTGTAGTCCTGGGTGCCCGGCGTGGCCCTCCTCAGCCTGCCCCGCAGGGCTCGGGAAGCATGTAATTAATAAATGAAGTGTCAGATGGGCTCTGGGGCCTCACAGGCCGGTTCAGCCTCATCACGGCCCTTTACCTAGGTCCCGGAGACCCTCCTCCCTCCCTGAGGACAGGGAGCGGGTCACTGTACCTCTCCAGGCACTTGGTATTTTTTCACATCTTGTCTTTTGTGAGCGCAGCCACTCAGTAAGCCTGTGAAACATGGAGTCATTACTAGGAAAGTGGCCCAGCCCTCAGGTGGTTCCCAGTGTGGTCTGGGGACGGGGCAGACCCAGACACCACAGCAGCTGACCCGGGCAGTGTGGGGAGCCCCGGGAAAGCCTGAGAGCAGTCCTACCCAGAGTGTGAGCCGCATGTGCGTATGTGTGGTTTTTAACTTCCTCGGGAGCCACATTTTTGTTAAGAAGCAGAAAGGAATGGGCCAGATTAATTTTAATGTATTTATGTAACTTGATACACTCTTGTTCAGTCACTCAGTCGTGGCCGACTCTTTGCAACCCCATGGGCTGCAGCATGCTAGGCTTCTTTGTCCTCCACTGTCTCCTGGAATTTGCTGAAATTCATGTCGAGTCTGTGATGCCATCCAACCATCTCATCCTCTGTCACCCCCTTCTCCTGCCCTCAATCTTTCCCAGCAACAGAGTCTTTTCCAGTGAGTCAGCTCGTCACATCAAGTGCCCAGAGTATTGGAACTTCAGTTTCAGCATCAGTCCCTCCAATGAATATTCAGGATTGATTTCCTTTAGGATTGACTGGTTTGATCTCCTTGCTGTCCACAGGACTCTCAAGAGTCTTCTCCAGCACCACAATTTGAAAGCATCAGTTCAACATGTTATCAGTATTTAGAAAGTGAAGAGGAACTAAAGACCCTCTTAATGAAGGTGACAGAGGAGAGTGAAAAAGCTGGCTTAAAAGTAAACATTTAAAAAACTAAGATCATGGCATCCAGTCGCATCCCTTCATGGCAAATAGATGGGGAAAAAATGGAAATGGTGGCAGATTTTTTCTTGGGCTCCAAAATCACTGCAGACAGTGACCATAGCCATGAAATAAAAAGACACTTGCTCCTTGAAAGAAAAGCTATGGCAAAACTAAATATCTGTATTAAAAAGCAGCTGTGTGATGTAGCTGACAAAAGCTGGTCTAGTCGAAGCTGTGGTTTTTCCAGTAGTCATGTATGGATGTGAGAGTTGGACCATAAAGAAGGTTGAGCTCTGAAGAATTGATGATTTCGAACTGTGGTGTTGGAGAAGACTCTTGAGAAGAGTCCCTTGGACTGCAAGGAGATCAAACTAGTCAATCCTAAAGGAAAGTTTGGCCACCTGATGCGAAGAGCCAACTCATTAGAAAAGACCCTGATGTTGGGAAAGATTGAGGGCAGGAGAAGGAGGTGATAAAGGATGAGATGGTTGGATGGCATCACTGACTCAATGGACATGAGTGTGAGCAAATTCCCGGAGATAGCTGAAGGACCGGGAAGCCTGATGTGCTGCAGTCCATGGCATTGTAAAGAGTCGGATACAACTTAGCAACTGAACAACAACAACTAATTAATATTTTAAACTTTGTGATGAGATCGTTTACATTCCTTTTCTTCCCCGACACTGAGTCTTCTAAATGTGTCTTTGCCACTCATTTCAGTTGAGAACAGCCACCTTTCAGGTGCTCGAGAGCTGGCTGGCTGACAGCTGCCATATTGCACAAGGCAGCTGTAGCATCTGCTTAGAACTGATCAGGAGGTGCTAATCAAAGGGGGCTTCCTGAAGGAGTGGATAGCTGAAGTGGGGCTTATGGGAGCTTCCCTGGAAGTTGGGAGTAGTTGGTGAGGCAGGATTTCTGAAGAGAAGGAGAGGACATACTCTTACTTGCTCCTTCATTCATTCATTCATTTGAACCTCCTTGTTGCCTTGGCATAAGCCATGGGTCAGAGCAGTCTCCACCCTTCAGATGACTAGCCGTTTATTTTTGTTGTTTATAATATTTATTTTATTTATTTGACTGTACCAGGTCTTAGTTGCAGCATGTGGGATCTAGTTCCCTGACCAGGGACCAAACCCAGGCCCCCTGCATTGGGAGCTTGGAGCCTTGGCCACTAGACCACCAGGGGAGTCCCAACCAGACATCTATTAAGCACCTGCTGTATGCTGGGCACTGTTCTAGAAACTCCCTCATGATGGCTTGTAATGAAGAGGGAGCCGAGGTTTGACAGTAGAGATAAATGGTTATGCAATGTGAATATGCCAGGGAGGACATTTTATAAAATGAGGAAACTGAAGAATAAAGCATTGCCTTTAAAGAAGTGGCCAGGAAAGGCCGCATGGAGGAGGTGACAAGAGCTGAGACCCAAATGACGAGACGAGAACTGGACAGATGGCCATAGCAGGTGCAAAGGCCCTGGAGGTGGGAGGGCGTTGGAATGGCCCTGGAACTGGCAGAGGCCCACCAGGCCGGACACACAGTGAGATGTGAGGGGTGACCAGGGCAGGGCCAGAGGGCTTGCTGGCCCCGGGGTGGAGTCCCCGCCCTGGGAGGCTGCTGCAGTGATCCAGGTGGGCGGGCATGGGGTCTGGACAAGATGGTCATGGAGGAGGTTGTCTGGGTTCCTGTTCTGAGGGTCGAACAGAGAGCACGTGGCGACGACTTGAGTAAGGGGTGAGGACACCCAGGTTTCTCTGCTTGGAGGAGCTGAGTGAGTGCTGAAGCCTGCCAAGGGTGCGATGGTGAAGTCTGGCTCGAGTGGGACTGGGAGGCTGGAGGAGGGACACAGCTGGCGGTGAGGGCGGCCGAGACGGGTCACTGTCCAGTCGGATCGTGGTCTGATGGGGTCTCCTGGGTATCAAGGAGCACAGAGGCTTGTGGGGCCTGGGGAGGCCCTCTCGAGTCCGCCTCTGGGTGGGTCTCATCAGAAGAGTAGGGATGTTGCAGATGAACGTGTAGCGGGGAAGGAGGAAGTGGGTCTGTGGGCCAGGCTTCGGGGGTGGCATGGGATATGGAGAGAACTGGCAGGTTGGGAGAAGGGACCAGTTGGTGGCAGAGGAGGGCAGCGGGGAGCTCAGGACACAAGGCGTGGTGAGTGAGTAAAATTAGGAAGCTGAGGGCAGAGGAGGTTTTCAGGAGATGCTGAGGTCAGTGGGGATGTGGGGTAGAGGGCCCCAGGGGTTGGCTTGAGGGCAGCGGATCTCTTCACTCATTCATTCATCACACATTCTCTGCCAGGGGCTTATTTCAACTGGGGGCTGGTGCAGAGCCATGGATGTGACAGGAACAGGAGGAGCAAGAAGGGAGGGGGTCAGGGATTGCTTCAGAGTGTGTGCCAGGCTTTTCCTCTGGGTGGTAGGGACCCCTGAGCGAAGGTTCTCATCTCTCTGAAGCTCCTATACAGAGTTGGAGTCCCAGGCCTGACTTCAGCCCCCAGACCGGGACCCCAGCATAGAGAGAATCCGCCCTTCCACCTGGAGGGTCCTGGCCCCAGAAAGTGAGGGCAGGCAGCTCAGCACTCTGGGACCCTCCTCACCTGCCCTGCCTTCTCCCCAGGTAAGAGCAAGGAGGCTGAGATTAAGAGAATCAACAAGGAACTGGCCAACATCCGCTCCAAGTTCAAGGGTAGGCTGGGGTCTGTGGAAGGAGCGGGCTGGGGGCTGGAATAACCGAGACTTGTAAGTATAATCCTTTCTCACTTTTGCCACCCTGTCCTCCTTCCTCTGACCCCAGGGGACAAAGCCTTGGACGGCTACAGCAAGAAAAAGTATGTGTGCAAACTGCTCTTCATCTTCCTGCTCGGCCACGACATCGACTTTGGGCACATGGAGGCCGTGAACCTGCTGAGCTCCAACAAGTACACGGAGAAGCAGATTGTGAGTCTGGGGAGGAGAGGCTGGGGGCTGGACCCCTGGGTCTGAGGAGGAGGGGCCGGGGGGCTGGATGGGGCTGGGGGCCTGGACCCCTGGGTCTGAGGAGGAGGGCCTGGGGGCTGAACCCCTGGGTCTGAGAGGGGAGGGGCTGGGGGCCTGGACCCCTGGGTCTGGGGGAGGAGGGGCTGGGGGCTGGACCCCTGGGTCTGTCGGGAGGGGCCAGAAATGTAGACTGCAGGGCTGAGGGTTAGTTAGCCACAAGCCCCCCACCTCCTTCCCGCCACCCAGGGTTACCTGTTCATCTCGGTGCTGGTGAACTCCAACTCCGAGCTGATCCGACTCATCAACAACGCCATCAAGAACGACCTGGCCAGCCGCAACCCCACCTTCATGTGCCTGGCCCTGCACTGCATCGCCAACGTGGGCAGCCGCGAGATGGGCGAGGCCTTCGCCGCGGACATCCCTCGCATCTTGGTGGCCGGGTGAGGCACTGGGGACCCCGCTGGTGGGGCGAGCTAGACGAGCCCCAGCCCAGTTTGAGGGTCCGAGAGGCTGTGTCACCCTCCAAGGTCTCCCAGCCGGGACGCGGGGCTTATGCTGGGCTTGGTGACAGCCCCGTGCTTGTCTCCTGCCATCTCACCCGTCCAACTCGGCCTCGTAAGGCAGCTCCCCAGTGAAGCCAGTGGGATGTCTGTCTAACTGACCTAACAATAAATTATTGTTTATGTACCATAAGAAAAAATAAGGTCAGAAGTACAGTTTAAAAAAGTAGAAATTTGTTACTATTTATTAATAACTTACTATTCTTGGTAAGAGCTAGAAAAATGTATTGTCCCAAATAAGAAGCAGTCGAAAGGCTTGGAGAGTTTCTTAGGCATTTTCCTTTGACTCTCATACAACCTTGGTTACCATGTGGTATAAGATAAACCAATAGAAAGGGAGTGAAATAACCTTTTTATAAAAATAATAGGAAGCACAGGTCTAGGAATGAGAAGCACTCGAAATAAATATAATAATAGTGTCAGTTGCCCAGTCATGTCTGACTCTTCGCAACACTGTGGACTGTAGCCCGCCAGGCTCCTCTGTCCATGGAATTCTCCAGCAAGGATACTGGAGTGGGTAGCCATCTTGCAAAATGAATTAAATGACTTTTTGCTCACAGGAATGAAGTGGCTATCACTGAATGTGATAAAACTTGCAAAATTTCTGATTGATCTTTAACATCTGGTAAAGAAGAGGCAGTGACCTTAAATTATGTCGGTGACAGCCTTCCAGAACTTTTGCCCCTTTTCCATTTATTCATTCAACAATCATTTATTGGGCATCTATGTGTGAGGCACCGTGCTCGTTGCTGGGGACGTAGTCATGCCCAGAGGCAGACACGCTCATCATCTTCCTGGTGTTCACGGAGCCTAAGGGCATTTAGTGGGAGCATCTGAACTAGGCTGGGGGTCGGAGGGCTTCTCAGAGGAAGTGGCATTAGGTTGAGACCTGGGTGAGAGGAGGAGTTGGCTGTGGAAAAAGGAAAGGCATGAAGGTCAGTGATCAGCCTGTGATCTTTCTAAAGCAGGAGGGCGTTGAGCAATTATTTCTTGAGTTCCTGCAAAGTCCCGGGCTCTGTTCTGGGTGTTGGAAGGCAGGAGGGAGCTCGGGGAACAGTTGTCCCCACCCTCAGGGAGCTGGCATCTGAGAGGGGCTCCAAAGAGCAAATGCATAGGCAGAGAAGTGAGTTGAGTTCAGACAGTGACAGCTACACTGAAGAAAACGAAACAGGTGGCAGGATGCGGGGATGGCTGCTTAGATCAGACTCATCAGGGAGGGTGTCTTCACGGAGGTGCCGTGTAACTGGAGGCTGGAATGAGGAGGAGAAGACAATTAGAAGTACTGGAGAAAGTGTTCCAAGCAAAAGGAGAGTAAGTGCAAAGGCCCGGGTAGGCATGAGCTTTGTATTGGGTTGGCCGAAAAGTTCACTTGGGTTTTTCCATAGTGGTGTTTCGATTTTATTCTGATCGAAATGGGAAGCAATTGGTGCGTTTTGAGCAGGTAAAACCATCGCTGTTTTGAAATGGATTTTGCTTAGGGCATTTGCTGAACTGGCTGAACCTGGATATTGGTTTTGGGGCCCTGCAGCCTCTGGGAATAGAAGACAAAGCTTGTTCAAGCAGAGGCTCCAGAGGCCACACTTCAAAGTGAGGGTGACCTAGAAATAAATCCCCTTAGGGACTATAGGCAGAGTTACCCCTTTCAAGTCTTGGCATGAAACAGGCCACAACACTGGTTTTCAGCCTGATTTTCCCTTTCCTGGATCATCCATAGATCCGTAAGCCAAGCTTTAGTTTAAAGTGATACATACTGCACCCTAGTGCCTGACAGACACAAACAAGTCTTTTTCTGGAGAAAGCCACCTTCACCACAAGCCTCTATGATTTCCCTAGATGAAGCTTCAGGTTACATGAGAAGCTCACGGTTGAAAATCACTAAATGCAGGCTGCAAGGCGCCATGAAGGAGAGCCAGCAAAAAGAAAACGGAAAATAACAGTTGAATTGGAGTTTTCAGGGAAGTCCGTGGTGGTCCAGCGGCTAGAACTCAGCATTGTCACTGCCAAGGGCCCAGGTTCAATCCCTGGTCGGGGAACTAAGATCTCACAAGCCACGTGATACAGCCAAAAAAAGAATTGGGAGTTTTCATAAAGAAAATAAGTGTTTTAGTTTAGCAGCAGAGTAGACAGAACCAAAGCAGGGATTGGAAATAGACAGAGGAGCTGGACACGTTAATCAGAATACAGCCCAGAGAAGCAAAGAGATGGAAAAATTTAAGAGAGGCTAAGAGTCAAGGGATATACAGTCTAACGACACCGTTTAGAGTTCTAGGAAGAGAAAAGGGAGAGAATCTAACAGAGGCAGCGTTTGAACAGATGACGGCTAAGAAGATACAAGAATCAATGAAAGAGCTTGAGCCTAAGATTCAGACAGCCTAGAGACTGTAGCGGAGGAGGCAGTGGCACCCCACTCCAGTACTCTCGCCTGGAAAATCCCATGGACAGAGGAGCCTGGAAGGCTGCAGTCCATGGGGTCGCTAAGAGTCGGACACGACTGAGTGACTTCACTTTCACTTTCACTTTTCACGTTCATACATTGGAGAAGGAAATGGCAACCCACTCCAGAGTTCTTGCCTGGAGAATCCCTGGGACGGGGGAGCCTGGTGGGCTGCCCTCTGTGGGGTCGCACAGAGTCGGACACGACTGAGTGACTTAGTAGTAGAGACTGTAGGAGGCGCCAAGCCTCCTCGGGGCTCCTCCCACACACAGGCCCACCTGCCTCGGGGCCTCCACAGGCTCTTGGCTCTGCTGGGAGCATCTGTGTAGATTTTTAGTATTTTCTCGCAGTTTTCTCTTCACCCAGTGCCTTATCAGTGAGGCTTTTGTGCTAAACACCATCCCCAGCGCTCCTGTGCTAGCTGGCCCTGGAGCGCTGAACCCAGACGGTATCTGTTGTAGGATGGGGCTGCCCTGGTAAGAACACAAGCTCTTTGAGGACACAGTTGGAGCAATTTGCCCCCCACTCTGCCCAGTATTCTTGCCCGGAAAATCCCACGGACAGAGTCTGGCGGGCTACAGTCCACAGGGTTGCAAAGAGTCAGACGCGACTGAGCTACTGAGCACGCACACACAGTCCACAGTGCCGACAGGAGTGCCGGCGCCCAGTAGGTGCTCAGATAAGCAGGCGATGACTGACTGAAGGCGCAGAGCCACGCTTGCCCTGCCCATGACCCCGTGAGGTCACTAAGATGCAACCCATTTTGCAGAGGAAGAGACAGAGGCCTGGTGGGCAGTGAGGGCAGCCTCAGAGGGTTCCTGGGAGGCTCTTGCCGCCTCTCGCTGGACACCCTTCCCGGGAGGGGTGAGAGGAGGAAGGGGGGTGCAGGGCTGGGGTCGCGCTGAGCCCCCCCGACCCCACTCTATGTGCCCACAGGGACAGCATGGACAGCGTGAAGCAGAGCGCGGCCCTGTGCCTGCTGCGGCTCTACAAGGCCTCGCCTGACCTGGTGCCCATGGGCGAGTGGACGGCCCGCGTGGTGCACCTGCTCAACGACCAGCACATGGTGAGGCCCCTGCCCCACCCTGGGCACCCCCGGGTGCCTGAGGCCCCCTGCCTCTGTCCGCGACACCACGCCCTCCCGGCTGCCTGGGGTCCTGTCCAGTGTCCTCAGCATCCATCACTCACCCCGCCCCTCAGAGAACATCCAGCCTCTGTTTCTAACACCCAGAGTGGCCCCCATGTCCCAGCGTCTGCCCAGCCAGCGTAGAGACGTGGACCGCTGTCCCCTCCCCGATGCCCCAGCCCCCCGAGGGCCCTGAGCTGTCTCTGTCCGGCCCCCGCAGGGCGTGGTCACGGCCGCCGTCAGCCTCATCACCTGTCTCTGCAAGAAGAACCCAGACGACTTCAAGACGTGCGTCTCTCTGGCCGTGTCTCGCCTGAGCCGGGTAGGTGTGGTGTCCGCGCCGACTGTGGGAAGGTGGCCCTGGTGTGCCTGTCCCCTGGGCACCCCTCTGGTCCCCCCTCGCTCTCCCTGAGACACCACCCAGCCCGGCAGTTAAGAACACAGGCTCGGAGCGGAGTTCATCCCTGCTCGGCCACTCCCTGGCTGTGTGGCCCTAGGCAAGTGGCGTCACCTCTCTGGGCCTCGTTGGCCTCATCTGTTCGATGGGATGATTCCAGGAGCCTGCCTCACAGCGTAGCTGCTGTGAGTTAACCTGTACAGAGAGTGAGCACAGGGCCCAGTGCACCGGGAGCTCCCAGCAAGGGAGGTTGCTCTCCTGTCTCCCTCCCTCTTGCGCCCTCTTGTTTCCTCCCGCTTCTTCTCCTGCTTCTCCTTCTCATGCGTCTTTCTTTCCCTCCTTTCTGCTCCTCACCACCTTCCCCCCTATCCTGGGCGCATGCCCCGAGGCTGCTTCTGTGCCCAGCTCTGTGCGGGCTGACACTGGAGACCCTGATGAGTGAGACCCTGCCTTCAGGGGCTTCCTGTCCTGATCTGGAGGAGGGATGCGTTGCAGGACAGGCCAACGCAGGCACAGATTATCATAAAAGGGACAGTGTGTATGGTCGTGGAAATAGCAAGGATGTTGTAGGCGCCTAAAGAAGGCACTCCACCCAGCCTAGATGTCCAGGAAGACTTCCTGGTGGAGGTGATCCTTGCCTGAGTTGAAACTTGGAGTAAATAAAAACATTTCCTGAGCAGGTAAAGAGAGGCCTGGGTTCTCAATCAAAGAGAACAAAACATCAGCTCATTTATTCAACCACATTTTTATTCATTCACCACACATTTGAATACTCCTGTGGGCCACGCTTGGTAGGAGAGACACAGACAGTGACAGTGGAGGAGGGGCAACTACTGTCATGAGGGGGCTCAGAGCAGGATGAGGCTTGCCTCCTGGAGAAGGGGTTTTCACGGTTGCATAGGAGTTTGCCGTGAGGACAATAAAGTCACACACTCTTTCACTAATTCCCCCACCCACTTGCTGAGCCCTTCTCTTGTCTGACTGTATGGTAGGCCCAGGGACCCAGAAAAGGGTCAGATTCAGTTCCTGTTCCTGAGTAGCTTCCAGTGTTGGAGGAGAGCCACAAGGGAGCGCGCTCCAGAGAGCTGGTGCGGTCCCGCTGCTAGTGGAGGCGGCCCAGGGTGTTGTGAGGTGCCGAGTTGGCGTCAGGCATTCACAGAAGGGGATCGATTGGCCAAGATGCCCTGCCCACTCAACACCAGCTTTACTTGGAAAAATCGACCAGTCCTAGCTTGAGCTTAGATCCACCTGGTCACTCTGTGTCCCCAAGGCTTCCTCACCACCCTCCCTGAGCCTCCAGTTTCTGCTCCATAAAGGTTCACGCTGTGACAGCTGCCCCTCCCCATGCCCCTGCCCCTGCCCGCCCCTCTCTGCCCCCAGATCGTCTCCTCGGCCTCCACTGACCTCCAGGACTACACCTACTACTTCGTGCCGGCGCCCTGGCTCTCTGTGAAGCTCCTGCGGCTGCTCCAGTGCTACCCGCCACCAGGTACCAGCCAGCCCACACGGGCTGGGGTCTGGGGGCCTCCGGCCCCAAGGCTGGCCAGGGGTCTGTGTCCAGATTTCCCGGAGGCTGGCCTGGTGTCTGCAGCCCCTGATCCGAGGCTGCAGTGGGGGCAGTGCCGAGCCCACGGCCCGCTCAGGCTCTGGGACGAGTATGTTGTCGAGGCAGTGAGGGGCCGGGGTGGGGGGCACCTGCAGCAGGGAGCCCTCCCCCCAGCCCAGGGAACGGACAGATCGCCGTTGATTCCCCTGCCGTGGGCCAGGGGCCCTGTAAAGCCAGACTCACGCCCCGGCCCTGGAACGTTGGGGCTCTTGTCACCTCTCTCTTACAGATGAGGAAACCGAGGCTTGGAGGGGGGCCTTGCCCAGCAGATCAAAGGGTAACCCCAGGCTGTGTGGTGGGAGTCAGCATGGCCCTGTTAGGGGTTTTCAGGGGTTTTCACGCCCTCAGTGCTCATGGTCATGAGCGCTGGTGTGGACAAACGGCCTGCAGTGAGCAGGTGCTGTACCAGGCTGGCCAGCCGCCCCCCGCAGAGCTGGCAAGGGGCAGCCATCTCGGAAATGGGGGCTTGGAGATGAGGCATCTTTCCAGGCCCTGGGCAGTGACAAAGAGCAGAGCCTGACCCCTGAGTCCGTGCACGTAACCCCTTCCCTCTGCCACATGGGCCGGGCTCCCCCGGAACGTCCCGATCCTCAGCTGTCTGACCTCACAAAGCAGTTTCAAGCACCTGTGCTGAAGCGCTCGGCACATAGTAGGTGCTTGAGAAACGGTGCCCTTCGATTCAGCCAGGGTGCTGGGCACCCGCTGGGGATGGTGGCTGGTGTGCGGCCCTGAATCTTACAGCCAGTGTGCACACACTGTAGCAGAGTGTGTGAAGAATGTGACACACAGGCCCTTCTCAGCCTGTGAAAGCCAGGGATGCATTTTGTTGTGAGTCCCTGGGGAGGGCTCTTCCCAAGCTGAGCTGCTTTGCTCACCCCTTAAGAAAAGGTACAGCTAGAGCCTAAGTCCCACCTCATAATTTTGGGGTGTGCCCAGGGCGGGCTTAAAAAGTACAGTCCAGGACTGCAAATTAACTATGATTATGTCTGTCATTTTTTGCCCCACATCTGGAATAGTTGTGCCTCCCACTGCCTGTTTTTTAAAAAACGGGAGAGTTTTGTGTTGCGGTGTGTGGAACGTTCTGGATTCAGCTGATTGCTCCCTAGGTCCTTTAGCTGGTTTTCTGTCTCGTGAATTTTCTGATAGATCTGGTGTTGCATTCTTTGCTAGAACAGTTGCCAGCTGTTCTGTCCACTTGGGGTCACCTCGCAGGCAAGGGAATGGTGGTTCTCCGGGTTTTGTGAGCTCCTGGTTGGCAGCTGCCTCAGGCGCTCAGACACCTCCTTGGGAAGGGCCGGGTTTGGAGGTGTCTCTGGGGAGGGTTCCTGGGACTGTCTTTGCTCTGTGAGACTCCTAGAGGGCCTGGGTGCTGCAGCGAGGGGAAAGAGGGGCTCCCGGGGTGCCGCCTCTGGCCCAGAAGAATCAGAACAGAGCAGGACAAGAGCCCAGGTCTGGGGTCCTGTCCTCTGTCAGCTTCCCTGTGTGGCCTAGGGACCCCAGAAGGGCTTGGGGGAGTCAAGATCCCAACCTGAAGCTACTGGGCCCGCCCTCTTCCTCTGGAGGACAGGGGCCATGGCGTGGCCCCTGCCCCCTGGCAAGGGGCCCAGGCCTGCAGGGAGCTCAACCTGGGGCATGCCCTCTGTTTCCTCAGAGGACGCGGCCGTGAAGGGGCGGCTGGTGGAGTGCCTGGAGACCGTGCTCAACAAGGCCCAGGAGCCGCCCAAATCCAAGAAGGTCCAGCACTCCAACGCCAAGAACGCCATCCTCTTCGAGACCATCAGCCTCATTATCCACTATGACAGGTGCCTGCGGGGGCCAGACTCCCGGGTCCTAGGGGATGGGGTCTGGGAACGTGACTTCGAGGTAGGAGGGCGATGTGTTTCTGGAGTGTTGCCGTGACTCGCGGGCACTGGGCCCCTTCTGCAGGGCAGAATTCCTGGCTTTCCGCATCTGGGCTGGACGGCCCAGGTGTTAGGTCCCCGGGCATGGCTGTGACTGGGACAGGGCGGGAGCTCAGAGCAGGGTCCTGAGGGGGCTGCGAGATGCGTCGGCCGGGGCCAGTCCTGCGTCTCCTCATGTCAGCTGTGTGTTCTCACCGCCCCCTCGCGCCGGCAGTGAGCCCAACCTCTTGGTCCGGGCCTGTAACCAGCTGGGCCAGTTCCTGCAGCACCGGGAGACCAACCTGCGCTACCTGGCCCTGGAGAGCATGTGCACGCTGGCCAGCTCCGAGTTCTCCCACGAGGCGGTCAAGACGCACATCGACACCGTCATCAACGCCCTCAAGGTGCGACCTCTGGGAGCCTGTCCCGGCCACACTGACCTGGCCTGTGGCTCCTCTGCTCCCTTGGAGCGGCTCAGGGACCCAGCGGCCCTGGGGGACCAGCCCAGGCCAGAAGGGAGCCTAGAGCACACCCTACCTGCTCTAAAATTTGGAAAACTCCACAGTGGCCACAGGACTGGAAAAGGTCAGTTTTCATTCAAATCCCAAAGAAAGGCAATGCCAAAGAATGTTCAAATTACCGCACAACTGTACTCATCTCACACGCTAGCAAATTAATGCTTAAAACTCTCCAAGCCAGGCTTCAATAGTACCTGAACCATGAACTTCCAGATATTCAAGCTGGATTTAGAAAAGGCTGAGGAACCAGAGATCAAATTGCCAACATCTGTTGGATCACCAAAATAGCAAGAGAATTCCAGAAAAACATCTACTTCTGCTTCATTGACTATACCAAAGCCTTTCACTGTGTGCATCACAACAAACTGGAAAATTCTTCAAGAAATGGGAATATCAGACCATCTGACCTGCCTTCTGAGAAATCTGTATGCCGGTCAAGAAGTAAGAGCTAGAACTAGACATGGAACACAGACTGGTTCCAAACGGGGAAAGGAGTATGTCAAGGCTGTATATTGCTATCCTGCTTACTAAACTTATATGCAGAGTACATCATTCAAAATTCTGGGTCAGATAAAGCACAAGCTGGAATCAAGATTTTCAGGATAAATATCAATAACCTCAGATATGCAGATGACACCACCCTTACGGCAGAAAGAGAAGAGAAAGTGAAGAGCCTCTCTGCAAAAGTGAAAGGAGAAAGAAAAAGTTGGCTTAAAATTCAACATTCAAAAAACTAAGATCATGGGATCTGGTCCCATCACTTCATGGCAAACAGATGGGAAAACAATGGAAACAATGAGAGAGATTTTTTAGCCAAACACCAGCTTTACTTGGAAAAATCGACCAGTCCTAGCTTGAGCTTAGATCCACCCGGTCACTCTGTGTCCCCAAGGCTTCCTCACCACCCTCCCTGAGCCTCCAGTTTCTGCTCCATAAAGGTTCACGCTGTGACAGCTGCCCCTCCCCATGCCCCTGCCCCTGCCCGCCCCTCTCTGCCCCCAGATCGTCTCCTCGGCCTCCACTGACCTCCAGGACTACACCTACTACTTCGTGCCGGCGCCCTGGCTCTCTGTGAAGCTCCTGCGGCTGCTCCAGTGCTACCCGCCACCAGGTACCAGCCAGCCCACACGGGCTGGGGTCTGGGGGCCTCCGGCCCCAAGGCTGGCCAGGGGTCTGTGTCCAGATTTCCCGGAGGCTGGCCTGGTGTCTGCAGCCCCTGATCCGAGGCTGCAGTGGGGGCAGTGCCGAGCCCACGGCCCGCTCAGGCTCTGGGACGAGTATGTTGTCGAGGCAGTGAGGGGCCGGGGTGGGGGGCACCTGCAGCAGGGAGCCCTCCCCCCAGCCCAGGGAACGGACAGATCGCCGTTGATTCCCCTGCCGTGGGCCAGGGGCCCTGTAAAGCCAGACTCACGCCCCGGCCCTGGAACGTTGGGGCTCTTGTCACCTCTCTCTTACAGATGAGGAAACCGAGGCTTGGAGGGGGGCCTTGCCCAGCAGATCAAAGGGTAACCCCAGGCTGTGTGGTGGGAGTCAGCATGGCCCTGTTAGGGGTTTTCAGGGGTTTTCACGCCCTCAGTGCTCATGGTCATGAGCGCTGGTGTGGACAAACGGCCTGCAGTGAGCAGGTGCTGTACCAGGCTGGCCAGCCGCCCCCCGCAGAGCTGGCAAGGGGCAGCCATCTCGGAAATGGGGGCTTGGAGATGAGGCATCTTTCCAGGCCCTGGGCAGTGACAAAGAGCAGAGCCTGACCCCTGAGTCCGTGCACGTAACCCCTTCCCTCTGCCACATGGGCCGGGCTCCCCCGGAACGTCCCGATCCTCAGCTGTCTGACCTCACAAAGCAGTTTCAAGCACCTGTGCTGAAGCGCTTGGCACATAGTAGGTGCTTGAGAAACGGTGCCCTTCGATTCAGCCAGGGTGCTGGGCACCCGCTGGGGATGGTGGCTGGTGTGCGGCCCTGAATCTTACAGCCAGTGTGCACACACTGTAGCAGAGTGTGTGAAGAATGTGACACACAGGCCCTTCTCAGCCTGTGAAAGCCAGGGATGCATTTTGTTGTGAGTCCCTGGGGAGGGCTCTTCCCAAGCTGAGCTGCTTTGCTCACCCCTTAAGAAAAGGTACAGCTAGAGCCTAAGTCCCACCTCATAATTTTGGGGTGTGCCCAGGGCGGGCTTAAAAAGTACAGTCCAGGACTGCAAATTAACTATGATTATGTCTGTCATTTTTTGCCCCACATCTGGAATAGTTGTGCCTCCCACTGCCTGTTTTTTAAAAAACGGGAGAGTTTTGTGTTGCGGTGTGTGGAACGTTCTGGATTCAGCTGATTGCTCCCTAGGTCCTTTAGCTGGTTTTCTGTCTCGTGAATTTTCTGATAGATCTGGTGTTGCATTCTTTGCTAGAACAGTTGCCAGCTGTTCTGTCCACTTGGGGTCACCTCGCAGGCAAGGGAATGGTGGTTCTCCGGGTTTTGTGAGCTCCTGGTTGGCAGCTGCCTCAGGCGCTCAGACACCTCCTTGGGAAGGGCCGGGTTTGGAGGTGTCTCTGGGGAGGGTTCCTGGGACTGTCTTTGCTCTGTGAGACTCCTAGAGGGCCTGGGTGCTGCAGCGAGGGGAAAGAGGGGCTCCCGGGGTGCCGCCTCTGGCCCAGAAGAATCAGAACAGAGCAGGACAAGAGCCCAGGTCTGGGGTCCTGTCCTCTGTCAGCTTCCCTGTGTGGCCTAGGGACCCCAGAAGGGCTTGGGGGAGTCAAGATCCCAACCTGAAGCTACTGGGCCCGCCCTCTTCCTCTGGAGGACAGGGGCCATGGCGTGGCCCCTGCCCCCTGGCAAGGGGCCCAGGCCTGCAGGGAGCTCAACCTGGGGCATGCCCTCTGTTTCCTCAGAGGACGCGGCCGTGAAGGGGCGGCTGGTGGAGTGCCTGGAGACCGTGCTCAACAAGGCCCAGGAGCCGCCCAAATCCAAGAAGGTCCAGCACTCCAACGCCAAGAACGCCATCCTCTTCGAGACCATCAGCCTCATTATCCACTATGACAGGTGCCTGCGGGGGCCAGACTCCCGGGTCCTAGGGGATGGGGTCTGGGAACGTGACTTCGAGGTAGGAGGGCGATGTGTTTCTGGAGTGTTGCCGTGACTCGCGGGCACTGGGCCCCTTCTGCAGGGCAGAATTCCTGGCTTTCCGCATCTGGGCTGGACGGCCCAGGTGTTAGGTCCCCGGGCATGGCTGTGACTGGGACAGGGCGGGAGCTCAGAGCAGGGTCCTGAGGGGGCTGCGAGATGCGTCGGCCGGGGCCAGTCCTGCGTCTCCTCATGTCAGCTGTGTGTTCTCACCGCCCCCTCGCGCCGGCAGTGAGCCCAACCTCTTGGTCCGGGCCTGTAACCAGCTGGGCCAGTTCCTGCAGCACCGGGAGACCAACCTGCGCTACCTGGCCCTGGAGAGCATGTGCACGCTGGCCAGCTCCGAGTTCTCCCACGAGGCGGTCAAGACGCACATCGACACCGTCATCAACGCCCTCAAGGTGCGACCTCTGGGAGCCTGTCCCGGCCACACTGACCTGGCCTGTGGCTCCTCTGCTCCCTTGGAGCGGCTCAGGGACCCAGCGGCCCTGGGGGACCAGCCCAGGCCAGAAGGGAGCCTAGAGCACACCCTACCTGCTCTGCTTCCTCAGACGGAGCGGGACGTCAGTGTGCGGCAGCGGGCGGCTGACCTCCTCTACGCCATGTGTGACCGGAGCAACGCCAAGCAGATCGTGTCAGAGATGCTGCGGTACCTGGAGACGGCCGACTACGCCATTCGTGAAGAGATCGTGAGTCCTGGGAGGGGCCAGGCACCCAGATTCCAGGGTCTCCAGGTGGGGCCCTGCCGAGCCCAGATGTGGCAAGTCCACACCCCAACTCCCCTGTCTGGGGCACACACGCACGCCCTACCTTCCCTCCGGCCGGCAGGTCCTGAAGGTGGCCATCCTGGCTGAGAAGTACGCCGTGGACTACAGCTGGTACGTGGACACCATCCTGAACCTCATCCGCATCGCGGGCGACTACGTGAGCGAGGAGGTGTGGTACCGCGTGCTGCAGATTGTCACCAACCGCGACGACGTGCAGGGCTACGCTGCCAAGACCGTCTTCGAGGTCAGCGCCCCTGTCCCACCCCATGATGGGGCATCAGGGCAGTGCCAGGGCAGCTGGGGTTGTGGGGCCAGCTGGCTCAGGCCTCATCCTCAGAGGGACTGAGCCACCACGGGCCAACGTGAAGGTCAGCAGGGCACAGGATGCCTGGTGTGTAGTCACTGGTCCCTGAGTTCCGCCAGTTTCCCGCTCCTTCCACCCCAGACAAGAGGGCCCATTCAGCTCCGTTTTATTCCCCGTGTGAGCTCAGCTCAGTCACTTAACTGCTCCATGCCTCAGTTTCCCCAGCTGTTAACCCACCTACAGCAGTCACCAGGCTTCTGCAGTTAATAGGAGTCAAGGGCTCAGTGGAGCGCCTGGCGCACGCTGAGTGCTCCTGAGCCAGGATGCTGATGCTCACCGCTGTCCCCGCCCGCAGGCGCTCCAGGCGCCCGCCTGCCACGAGAACATGGTGAAAGTCGGCGGCTACATCCTTGGGGAGTTTGGGAACCTGATTGCTGGGGACCCCCGCTCCAGGTGAGAGGTCTGAGGCTCCAGGGCCCACCTGGGGTCCTAGAAAGGGTCCCTCTGAGGGAGGGGGCACCTCCCGCGGGGGCTTCTAGGAGAGGGCGGTGGAGCCGCTGCCCACTGACATCCGCCCACTCCCCGCAGCCCCCCGGTGCAGTTCTCCCTGCTGCACTCCAAGTTCCACCTGTGCAGTGTGGCCACGCGGGCCCTGCTGCTCTCCACCTACATCAAATTCATCAACCTCTTCCCGGAGACCAAGGCCACCATCCAGGGCGTGCTGCGGGCCGGCTCCCAGCTGCGCAATGCCGACGTGGAGCTCCAGCAGCGGGCTGTCGAGTACCTCACCCTCAGCTCAGTGGCCAGCACAGACGTCCTGGTCAGAGCCCAGTCCCCATGTGCCCCGCCCCTGCACCTTGCCCCCGCTCCAGCCCGAGACCGACGCTGATGCCCGTCCCTGACCGAACCTTGCAGGCCACGGTGCTGGAGGAGATGCCACCCTTCCCCGAGCGAGAATCATCCATCCTGGCCAAGCTGAAGCGCAAGAAGGGGCCAGGGGCTGGCAGCGCCCTGGACGACAGCCGGAGGGACCCCAGCAGCCATGACATCAATGGGGGCGTGGAGCCCACCCCCAGCACCGTGGTGAGTCCCGGGGGCCTGGGCTAGGGGCAGGGGCGGCTGGGCCCAGCCAGGGCGGCCCCTTCTCACCTGCCTCCTCGTTGCCCGCAGTCCACCCCCTCGCCCTCCGCCGACCTCCTGGGGCTGCGGGCAGCCCCTCCCCCCGCAGCACCCCCGGCCCCCTCGGGTGCAGGCAACCTCCTGGTGGACGTCTTCTCCGACAGCCCGGCCACCCAGCCCGGCCTGGGGCCCAGCCCCGAGGAGGCATTCCTCAGGTACCGGCCTGGGGCCCAGGGCGGGCCCCCTTGTCATCTGCCCCCCACCCCAACTCCCCTCTCCCTGAGCCTCGTGTCTGCCCTGGCTGCCGCCTGCCCCGGTCTCCCTGCTCCCTCCCTCTGGGCCTCTCTGGGCTCTCGCTGACCCTGGCCACCCTGTGTCGTCCTTCCCTGTCACCGTCTCAGCCTGCTCTTCCTTCTCCTCTCCTCCCGTCTCTCTCTCTCTCTGCCCTCTTGCTGCCTCTCTGGGACTGGCTGCCTGCCACGCCTGTCTTCTCTTGTCTGCTCTGGGATTGGATGGCCCAGCGAGCTGGAGCCGCCTGCCCCTGAGAGCCCCATGGCTTTGCTGGCTGACCCAGCTCCAGCTGCTGAGTAAGGGGTGGCCTCAGGGGGTTGGGGGGCAGACTCTTGTATCCCCCAGGGAGGGTTAGGGGACTGGGAGCTCTCAGCAGCTTCTCCTGATGAGCTGCGAGGGCTTGGGAGTGAGAATCAGGGCCGTCTGGTACAGGGTAGGGGGGTGATGGCTCCTGCCAAGGTCCTATTCCCATCAGAGGCAATTGCCAGTCTGATTGAGGGGCTCTGTGGGGTATCCAGGTATATGGATTCTGGGCTTCTGTTCCTTCAGGGCTTGCTGTCTCCTACCACTAGCTCTGGGCTTTGACCTCTAGTCCCCCAACCCCCCTCCCATCTCCCTCCTTTCCCACCTGCAGCCCAGGTCCTGAGGACATTGGCCCGCCCATCCCGGAAGCTGATGAGCTGCTGAATAAGTGAGTTGTGGGTGAGGTTGGGGAGGAAAGTAGGGACAAGTGGGGAGCACAGAGAAGAGCCCAGGCAGGCACCGTCATCCTGACCCCCAACTGCCCCACGCAGGTTCGTGTGCAGGAACAACGGGGTCCTGTTTGAGAACCAGCTGCTGCAGATTGGAGTCAAGTCAGAGTTCCGGCAGAACTTGGGTGGGTCCTGGGGGCAATGGGGTGAGGTTTCCAGGAGACCCTGGCTTGGGGAGGACATGGAAGGAACTCAGATGGAGCCCTGCCTCTCACCCCTGCTCCCACAGGCCGAATGTATCTCTTCTATGGCAACAAGACCTCGGTGCAGTTCCAGAACTTCTCTCCCACTGTGGTCCACCCTGGAGACCTCCAGACTCATATCCTCTCGGCCTGGCCCAGCCCTGCCCCTCCATCTGCCTTCCTGGTAGCCGGGAAACAGATCCAGATCCCTGTATGGCCCCCTTACTTGAGAGCCTGAGCCCATGGTACTTCTCTGAGATTTAGCATCATCTATAAGAGGCCTCTTTCCCAGGACAGGAGAGGACACTGACATGACGTGACGGGGATGCAGGAGGTGTTATTTCCTGAATCCCACATGCTCTGGGCTTCAGTTGGTCCCTGTCAGGCCCCCCCGCCGTGTCCTAACCTTGTCTTCCATCGGGCTCCACACCCACGATTCCAGTGCCTCGGCCAGTCACTTGGCCTCTCCGAGCCCTGAAGTTCCTTCAGTGAAGTGTGGATCCTCCTCTCCTTCTCAGTCTCATTTTGAAAATCAGTGTGGCTGGAAGACCCTGGAAGCGTGGCTGTCATGAAGGAATTGCTTGAGCAGTGTCAGTCCCCTGTCCCCTTTCTCTGGGCCTCAGTTTCCACAACTTGGAAATTAGAGTGATTATACCCCAAAATTTGAAGACCGTTTTAGTTATTTGTTTCATTCATCATTTCCAGAGACCTCCTGGAGGCTCGGCTTTGTGCTGGGCAGGGGCGGGAGGAGAGAAATAAGCCCCCAACTTGCCAGTGGGTTGTCGACACAAAGATCGATGGTGGTAACACTGCTACCATTTCAGTGAACTTACCATGTGCCAGACACACTGACAGGTACTTGTGGGAGATTATTTCATTGACTGCTGAGGACACTTACATCCATTTCGAAGATGAGGCTAAGAGAGGTTAAGTGACCTTAATCTCTTAAGAGCTGGGATTCAAGCCCAGGTCAGCCTTCAGAGCCAGGCCGTGACCTGTGCCATAATGGAGGTGGCTGAGCCCACTGTGGAAAGCCAGAGGCACCCAGGTCAGAGGTTGGATTAGGAAGGACTTTGGAGCTGCTTCATGTTGGATGAGCCTGGGATAGCAGGGCTAGGAGCGCCAGGGAAGTTCTGAACCATCAGGTAATGGTGAAGTCCCTGTACCCTCCTCGGCTCCCCTCCATTCCTCCCCGCTCCACCGCTCGCGTTTCTGGCTTCCTTGACCACGGGCGGGCACAGCTGGCCGTGCAGACCAAGCGGGTGGCCTCGCAGGTGGACGGCGGGGCGCAAGTGCAGCAGGTGCTCAACATTGAGTGTCTGCGGGACTTCCTGACGCCGCCGCTCCTGTCGGTGCGCTTCCGGTGAGTCAGGAGGCGGGGCGCTGCCGGGTGGGCGGGGCCTCAAGGGCGAGGGCGGAGCCTGACCAGCCCTCCCTCTCCCGTCAGGTACGGGGGCGCCCCCCAGTCCCTCACCCTGAAGCTCCCAGTGACCATCAACAAGTTCTTCCAGCCGACGGAGATGGCGGCCCAGGACTTCTTCCAGCGTTGGAAGCAGCTGAGCCTGTGAGCCGCGGGCAAGGGGAACCAAAGCCGCTCTCAGGGTGGGCGGGACTGGGGCTTCCAGATCCCTGACTTGGACCTTTTCCCGCCCCTAGCCCCCAACAGGAGGCCCAGAA
This sequence comes from Cephalophus harveyi, assembly GCA_006410635.1. NCBI lineage: Eukaryota > Metazoa > Chordata > Mammalia > Artiodactyla > Bovidae > Cephalophus > Cephalophus harveyi. The sequence goes on along the minus strand of SJYT01061374.1, from coordinate 436,895 downwards.
AATCTTCAAAGCCAACCACCCCATGGACGCGGAGGTCACCAAGGCCAAGGTGAGAGGCTAGACAGGAGAGGCACGGGGCGACCATCCCAGCCCTGCCTCTCTTTTCTCTTCCGAACTCTGGGATTCGGGGTACGGTGGCTGCTCTACTTGAGCCTGTTTTCCCACTGGTCAAGTGGGACTAATTTCCATTCCCAAGGGTTTGGGGTAACTGGCATGCCGCTGTCTGGGAGCTAACAGAGATTGGACGCCCCCCCTTCCCCCTTAGCTCCTGGGGTTTGGCTCTGCTCTCCTGGACAATGTGGACCCCAACCCTGAGAACTTCGTGGGGGCTGGAATCATCCAGACTAAAGCCCTGCAGGTGGGCTGTCTGCTCCGGCTGGAGCCCAATGCCCAGGCTCAGGTGAGTGGTGGTTTCCAAGGCCTCCTGCTCTTTGTGCATTCTCTGCCCTTCTGTCTTCCTCTCCCTTTTCCTCCCTGCTTTTTGTCTCTCTATATCCTTTATACCCTTTCTGACCTCTTTTTTACCTTTCATCCTTTCTCTCTTATATTATCTTTCTGACCCCTTGATCCCTTCTCCCTCATCATCTATCTGCCCTAACTCTCCTCCCCCCGCTCTCCATCTTCTCTGCCTCCTCCCTGAGTCGCCCTGTCCCCGCTAGATGTACCGGCTGACCCTGCGCACCAGCAAGGAGCCTGTCTCCCGTCACCTGTGTGAGCTGCTGGCCCAGCAGTTCTGAGCCCTGGACTCTGCCCCCCGGGGATGTGGCCGGCACTGGGCAGCCCCCAGGACTGAGGCAGCTTTGGTGGATGGGGCAGCGAGGGACCTCCGCTGGTGACCGGGAAGACCCTGGGGTGGGGGGATGTCCAGGAACTTCCTCCGGCCTTTTGTATTTTTATTTTTGTTCATCTGCTGCTGTTTACATTCTGGGGGGGTAAGGGGGAGCCCCCTCCCTCCCTTTTCCCCCGAAGCACAGAGGGGAGAGGGGCCGGGGATCTCTCAACAGGAAAGTTGGAAACAGTAA
>SJYT01061374.1:396156-432028 GCA_006410635.1 Cephalophus harveyi | reverse complement strand
AAGACGCCCTTGCCCCGCGTGGTGCTCAGGGGAGGGCCAGGGCTCGCGAGTAGAAAGGTGAACTAGGAGAAAAGCGGGACGGAGCCCCGATTCACCTGCGCATCCAGCTGGCTGAGGGGAGGCTGCGGGCCGCAGAGCAGACACAGCTCCAAGTCCGGCAGAAGCGACAGGGTCAGTAGCCGGTGTGGAACCTGCAGCAGCGAGGAGGGTAGGCTGGCCGGAGCTCCTCTTCTCATGGCAAGCCCGGGCTCCTAGAGGCGGTCCTCCAGGTGCCTCCCCTGGCGCGCTCCTCCCAGCCCTCACCGTTCGCCCTGCCCGCCCCACCCACTCACTCACCTTGGGGCTCCCGTGCGGCAGGTACACCGGGTAGTCGCGAGCGGCCTGCGGCGGCAGGGACCCCACCAGCCAAGGGAGAAGCACGGCCTCCGGCATCCCCAGCCGCCACCAGCTCTCGGTCGCTGCCACCACCCGGCCCGACACGACCAGGCTGATGAAGGCTGTGCCCGCAGCCTCAGCGAACCCAGAGAGGGCTTCCTGGGTAAGGGAGGCAGGCCGATTGCGAGTCAGAGGACACGAGCAGCGGCGACAGACTTCCCAGGTGGGTGAGTAGGGGGAAGAGACCGGCGTACAATTCAAAGCTAACTTGGTGGCCGTGCTCCTGTATCTCACCCTCCCTGGGCCTGAGTTCCTTCACCTTCACATGCAGCTTTCCATCCCCAAGTCACACTGTAACATTAAACAGGTAGGGTGACCGCTGCCTAGTCTGACACGTCCTACCGAAGCTAGCAGTCTTAACAGCAGCAGTTTATTGAGTGCTATTAAATGCCAGATGGGTGCAATCTACAATCTACTGAAGCTCAGAGAGGTCGTCACCTGCCCAGAGCCACACTGCCGGGAGGCACCCATGCCAGATGAAATCAGATCGATATTTAAGGAACAGTAGATAGAGTTTTCCGTGGTAGAAAGAACAGGATGTGCCAGGGCAGAGAAACTGGGGAGTTGTGGGGATTTGTGAGACTCATGAGGCAGCTAGGAGAGGGTGGACTGTGGAGTTAGGAGTTAGCAGAGGTTAGAGCGAGAAGGCGGGTGGGTATCAGATTCCTAAACTTGAGGTCCTAAACTTGAGACTAAGGGGCTGGGACCTTGTCCTGCGGCTGATGGAAGTCGCGGGTGGGCTGTGACCAGGGGAAGGACAGAGTCAGCTCTGGGTGTAGAAAGATCCTTTCAGGGTCAAGTGGGAGTTGGACCGGAAGCCAAGAGGATAGGCAGAAGCAATGGTCCAAAGGTAAGAGGATGGACACTGAACCAGGGCGAGAGGCAAGGCAAAAGTTTGCAAGGCATTCCCAATACCTGTAGCAGGGACCCCTCGGGAGGAATCACACAGTCCACACACTGGGTCAGGTCTCCGATGAGCTCTGAGTCCCCCAGGAAGCTGTCGATGAGGCGGTAACTGGCCTAGCAGAAGGGAAAATGGAGGAGCCTAAGACCCAGGTGGCACCCAAATCTGCTGGCTCTCCCTCAGAAAACTGGTCCACTGGGCCTTGCTAGGGGATGTCAGACAACCAAGATGCCCTGGGAGCCCAGTGGATAAGGCTGCCCCAGGGTTTTCTGGGAACCATAGTTCCCAAATATCAGTGACCAGGTATCCTAACTTCCCATCCTCATGTCCTGCATCCTCACCCTCAGCTCCTTCTTCAGTCTCTCTACGTTGCGGATATTGGTCAGCTCTTCAAGTCCCACGAGAAGAACCTAGAAGAACCATATAGGAGAGTAGGGGCCCTGGACGATTGGTTATAAGACAGGAGGGGCTGGGACTCGGACTTCTGTGTCTAAGGGAGGAGTCGGACTGAGGGCCAAAATTCCTGGGTTCTACAGGAGGCTGCTGGGAGTCTGGACTCCTGGGTCTGAGGGAGAGGGATGCTGAGAGCTCTGATTCCTGGGGTTGGGAAAGAGAGTTAAGGAGGGACTTCCCTAGTATTCCAGTATTCCTAGTATTCCAGTATTCTTGCCTGGAGAATCCCATGGATGGAGGAGCCTGGGGGCTACAGTCCATAGAGTCACAAAGAGTCAGACACAACTGAGCAACTTCTCTCTTCCCTAGTGGTCTAGTGGTTAAGACAGGCACTTCCACCCAGCAGGGGGCAGGTTCAGTCCCTGGTCTGGGAACTCTGATCCCACATGCCACAGGGTATGAACAAAAACAAACAAGAACTTTTTTTTTTTTTTTTTAAAAAAAAGAGGGTTAGGGAGTCTCACCATAGCCCCAAACACCATCTGGAGTAGTCTCTCCAGCCTCAGCTCCGAGGTGCCCTCCTCAGACGACAGAACAATGAGGGTGATGCTGTGAGAAAGAAGGTGAGAAGGATGAGTCCAGGCCAAGTAAACAAGGCAAAGAGGAGAGCAGGTCTGCCCTGGATCCATGCCCCAGCACAACCGGCCTCTCATACAAAGAAGCTCAGTAATCAGGCTGAATCCCTTGTCAAAGATCCCACAACCCAGTCTCAGCTGGCGCTGGAGATCTGGACAGCCTAGGGGTCATCTTTAACAGGGGCTGTCCCCCTGGCCCTGCCCCCAAGCTGCCCTTGGATACCTGTCGTGGAAGCTCTTCCACACCACGGTTGTGTCCTCCGTCCTCGAAGAGCTCAGTTGCACCTCGAGATTCTGCCCAAACATGTGGACTCCATTGAGGGAGCCGATGACAGAGAATGGGAGCTGGGGAAAGATTGGGAACTTGAGACAAGAGCCCCCCAATTTCCTCCCTGGGAACCAATTACTCAGGCCCCCAGCCCCGTTCCTCGCTCTAGATTCCCCTGGGTCCTCTGCTTCAAGGAACCAGGATCATTGGTCAATGGCACCTTCGACGGTCTAAACACAACTCTGAAACCTGCCCACCCTCTACTCCCTTGCGGACCCAAAGTCCTTCTAAAACCTTGCTATTTCAGAGATCCAGGCGCCCGGGGTCCCACCTGTTGGCGGGCGGGGGCGCCACCGCGGCTGCTCCTGCAAAACAGGGGGACCCCGCTAGATGCCGCGAGGCACAGCAGATGTACCGTGCCCTCGGACCCCTCCTCCCCCATCTGGAACGCTCGCCACCCAGTTCCCTCGTGGAGAGAGTCAATGCCCGCCTCTGAGTACGCCCATAGTCACACGAAGTCGGGCTGCTGCTGTCCGGAGCCGCCAGAGGGCGAGATAGGGAGCTGATTGGAAGAGGACTAGATTCCCGCCTTCCTCATCCCAACTCCAACCCCTCGCCAAACCCTTTTCCAGAGCCTCTCCCCGAGCCCCGTTACGCTCTCTTCCGCCCCCGCCGGAAGTCACAATACCCCTAACAAAGATGGCGGCTTTGTATTTGCTAAGTTGACTGGTTGCTACTTGAAGCGATTTGACTTTATTTAAAGAAGAGGATGAAGAGCCCAATTTGATGGTAGTGACTACCCCAAGGCGCTGCCTAGTAACCACCACGTAAGCGAGTGTGTTTCACATTCTGAATTGACAACCGTACTACACTCAAAGATGGCGATGGTGCCGAGGAGTTGCCTAGCAACCGCTTCAGCTTGGCTTTCTCTTTCATGGTAGAAATACTGTGCCCGGCTCAAAGATGCCGACCGTGCCTTGGGGTTTCCTAGCAACGACCAGTCTTATTTTCCTTCTAAGGCTGTAAATAGCCTTGCCCCTCTCAAAGATGGCCGCATGACGAATCACGAGCAATCTTCCTTAGAGCAAAATTGAGAAAGACACCATCTCCCCCCTTACCTTCGAGGATGGTTTGGTCCGGCAAGAGTTGCCTGCTGCTGCTGCTGCTGCTGCTGCTGCTAAGCCGCTTCAGTCGTGTCCGACTCTGCGACCCCATAGACGGCAGCCCACCAGGCTCCGCCGTCCCTGGGATTCTCCAGGCAAGAACACTGGAGTGGGTTGCCATTTCCTTCTCCAATGTATGAAAGTGAAAAGTGAAAGTGAAGTCTCTCAGTCATGTCCATGGGATTTTCCAGGCCAGAGTACTGGAGTGGGTTGCCCTTGCCTTCTCCAGAGTTGCCTAGTAACCAGCAAACGACTTGGTTGTTTTTGTTATTAGAACAAGGAAGATGAAGTCCTTTATATTCCAGAATCGTAAAGTACTATTATTTATAATGAATTTACTCATGACAGTGTATAGTGCAGAATGTGAAAATACTCCTACCAAAATCCTTTCCCTAAAAAAAAAGTTGACGTTTTCAGAGATACAACTGTGCTAATGTTGTTTTCAAATTTTGCTTTTCTCATGAAATTTTTAAAATGTCTTATCCTAACCTATATCATGGATGTAACAATATATTTAGCTCATCCTATACTGACGTAAGTTAGGTTTTTTTCACTATGTGTTTAAAGGGATAAAGTAAATATTCATTTTCAGTTAATCACATCGTTTTTCTCAGAACAGTTGCCTTCATTTATGCAAATATATTTACAAAACATATAGTTGTATTAAGAAGGCATTTATTTCTTTTAAACATGTTTTGCCAGCATTCTGGATTTGATTTCTAATAGCGGATAAGAAATAAGACTCTGCACATTAAATTACATGAAATTTAAAGAGGAAAAAGGTGCATAAAATAACAAGAAGAATGTCAGTTTTTCCTTGTAGTTCTATGATTTTTTCCTTTAGTCTGCTTATATTTATTTAGACTTCTGATATACTTAGGTTTATTTCTATCACTTAATTTTTTTGGTAAGAAGTAGAACACTCCATTGGAGAAGGCAATGGCACACCACTCCAGTACTCTTGCCTGGAAAATCCCATAGACGGAGGAGCCTGGTGGGCTGCAGTCCATGGGGTCGCTAAGAGTCGGATACGACTGAGCAACTTCACTTTCACTTTTCACTTTTATGCATTGGAGAAGGAAATGGCAACCCACTCCAGTGTTCTTGCCTGGAGAATCCCAGGGACAGGGGAGCCTGGTGGGCTGCCGTCTGTGGGGTCACACAGAGTCGGACATGACTGACGACAATGTGATGTGAGAACACTCCATAGACAGCATGGGGGCCACCTCAGAGGCAAGAGGGACCTATTTCTATCATTTTATTTTTATATTTCTTGTTCTGCCTTTTCCATGCTTTTTTTCCTCCTTTCTTTTACTGGATTTGTTTCCTCGATCCATTTTGTCCTCTTTCTTCTGGTTTCAAATCTATACATTAATTCTCTTCTATTAATTATTTTTGAAATTTTGCCATCACATTTAATTCAGCAAAAGGTTAAAGATTTTTAAACCGTCTCTCAAAAACTACAAAGAATGTGACAAGTTAACTCCATTAAGCTCCCTCCAGACTAAGCAACTAGCGTCACTGGCATTCTAACTTGACTTTTTCAATGCCTTCGTTGAATATTTTATCTTATTTTATTCAGGCAATTGTATGTTTATGATTCATTTTGCCCTCCCTGTTCCTTCTTGCATTTCAGATCACTTTCCAGGGATAGCTGAAAATTTTCCTACTTCCTAGAGGATTTCCTACTGGAAAACTCTTTCTCTATTCACAATATTTCTAATCCCAAATGTGTAGGTTTTTCACACCAAGCAGTTCTCCAGTTTCTGTGGACACAGACTATCTTATAAGCCAATTAAATTCTGACACCAACCACCTAGAGTTATACACACACACACACACACACATACACACATACTCACATTGTCAAGGTCTCAGATCCACAAGACTGCAGCCACTTCACACACCAATTAGAAGTAGTGGTCCCCAGGTTACACACACTTCGGTCTGAGTGCCCTACATATAACAGGGATCCCCATGACCCCCTCTTCTTATTGCCCTGACTTGGCCTCTGTTCACAGGTGCTGAATAGAAACATGGAGATAAAGAGTTTTGGGTGGAGTAGAGAAGAGTACCTTTTATTTCGTTGCTAGGCAAAAGGGACCCAGTGGGCTGATGTCCTAAAGACTGTGACCCACCCTGGAGCTTGCAGTGAGGAATGTCACAGTGTTCAGGGAGTAGGGTGTGATCAGCTCGTGGACTATTCTTGGATTGGTTGGCATTTAGGTGAAGTTTCAAGCATCATCAATTTTCTGGTTTCAACCAGTCTAGGGTCTACATTTTTGTGGTCAGCAGTTTTCATCTGGAGCGGGTCTGCTTCCTGTAAAAAACAACTTAGGAATGTGTGTCAGGCCTTTATCTATATCTTTCAGGGAACTGGGGATTTCAGTGTTTCTGCTCTGTGGCAGAATTATAGTCTAAATTGTTACCAGTTCCCCAGTTCAACAGCTATTCTTTGTTTCTACATCTTCATATTTCCAAATCATTAACTTTTGGGTCAGCATTTTACTTAAAAAGACAAGGACACAGGGCTTGTACACTATTTCATTCTCGTGTTCAATAATTTGCTTAGGGTTCATAGAACCCACGGAAACTTTTTACTCACTCTTGTTGGTTTATTATAAAGGATATTACAAAGGATAAAAACGAACAGCCAGGGGAGTGATAGATTGGGACTTTGGAATTAGAGACACAAACAATTACATGGATCTGGAACTTCCCTGGTGGTCCAGGGTTAAGATTCCACACTCCTCATGCAGGGGGCTCCTGGGTTTCATCCCTGGAAATGGCAACCCACTGCAGTATTCTTGCCTGGAGAATCCCATGGATGGAGGAGCCTGGCGGGCTACAGTCCATGGGGTCACAAAGAGTCGGACAAAACTAAAGTGACTGAGCATGCACATGGCACGCACAGGGAACTAGACCCCTTATCCTGTCACTAAGAGTTCACATGCAGCAGCTAAAGATTTCATGTGCCACAACTAAGAACCGGCAGAACCAAATAATAAAGAATTTGGCAAAAGTGGTGGGATGTCACTTCTGAGATTAGGTTATAAAGTGGCAACTTCCATTCTTCTTTGTATTCTCTCTTGCCCTCTCTTGTTCACGCTGATGCAGCCAACGCCCTGTCGTGACTTACCCAAAAAGAGGTCCTTGTGAGTCAGGCTGGGACCTGAAACTTGGGAACCTTTACTAGAGTGCTTGCACTTAAGAGAGACATCTCCTTAAGCAAGAGAATACAAAGAAGGTACGAGACTAAAAATAACTGCATGCATGCAGTTGGGGAAAATTATGTACATATGTGCAAAGTCGCTTTGTGTCCGACTCTTTGCAACCCCATGGCCTGTAGCCCACCAGGCTCCTCTGTCCATGGGATTCTCCAGGCAAGAACACCGAAGTGGGTTGCATGCTCTCCTCCAAAGGATCTTCCCCACCAGGGATCGAACCTACATCTCCTGCAGTTCCTGCATTGAAAGCAGATTTTTTTTTTTTTTTTTTACTGCTGAGCCCTAATTAATGTTCAATAAGATACAAAAAGGCCACAAACCAGTTGCCACTTCTGAGGCTCCAGGAGCAAAAGCAGAGTACTGTGCCCGATTCCTGCACACAGCACCACCAAGGGGTGGGCAGACCACCTAAGCCGCCTTTCCAGCCCAACCCCTCCCCACCCTCGCCTCATTTAAAACAACCAGCCTGCTTCCCCTCACGAGCAAGCAGGGGTGCATGTTTCTTGTTCTTTTTTCTCCCTCATGCTAAGAGTCTGTGGGAGAGTCCCAATAAAGCCTTGCCTGAATTTCTCATTTGGTCTCTTATCAATTTCTGTTGATTAAAAAGTCCAAGGACCCTGGTCAGAAACACATGGAACCTCTAGTCAATAACCTGGGAGGAATTGAACCCTGCCAACAATGACAAGAATGAGCACGGGAGCAGGTCCTTTCTAGTTGAGCCTTGAGATGATTACAGCCCTTGCTGACCCTTTGATTATAGCCTGCAAGAAACTCTGAAGCATGGGACCCAGCTAAGCCACATCTCAATTCCTGATCTACAGGAACTTCAAAGTAACAATGTTTCTGGTTCGTGCCACCAAGTTTTGGGGTAATTTGTTAACACAGCCCAAGGTAACTTAGTGTCCTTTATTTCTATTATTTTGCATATTGTGGTAATTATGAACCTGACAATTCCTGTACCTGAATCCTGGGGGTGGGAGTGGGGCTACATCGGGTTAATTTTTGTTTCTGTGAATTCTAAATTCAGTCCTTGTCTCTGCAGCTGTGGTCTTTGTGCTATTGGTCGGAGTCCTCTAGGGAGGATTCACCCTCCAGGTCATCACAGTGTCAGGCCAGGCTCCACTTGTTATTTGGCAACTTCCCACTAGTTTACAGGAGACTGTGTATATACCTCAGTGCTACTTTCTCAGCTCATCCCACCCTCACTTTCCCCTGCTGTGTCCACAAGTCCCTCTACTAGATTCATTAGTACCATTTTTCTAGATTCCATATATTTGCATTAATATACTTCTTTTTTTCTTTCTGATTTACTTCACTCTGTGTGAGAGGCTTGAAGACTAGCCCAGAATTAGATCAGCTGCTGTGGAAGGCCATTGCTTAGCTGAGGAACCACACCAAGTTTTTCACATCACAGCTGCCTTCAGGTTCTTGGTAATGCCAATGAGTACCTCTGGAATTTCTTTTCCAACCCCATCTTTTTTTCTTGTTGTCAGTTTCTGTTTCCTCTCCGGGGGAGGTAAGATCCTTGAAGGTAAGACCCATACCTCTTATGAAACCACCAATGTCGCAAAAACAGTGTCATATCATCTAATTATCAATGCCAGAAGCTGAAGTCCAAGCTAAAATATCTCATTGTTTGTTTTACCATTTGTAATCCATTGATGGTAACCTTGGTAACAGTTTAAAATCAGTTAACAGAACCAATTATGCATTCAGCTTATCTAAAGGAAAGTTTCCTCATGGTTAGGAGGGCATTTTAGGTACCATTTCAAGCTCCATACTGTTGATCATTTTGCCTTTCTCCAGTTTACTTTTCCTTATGATTTTATTAAAATTTAATCACACTAGCATACAAAAGAAGGGATCTGCTTTAGATTTAAAGGAATTTTAAGATGTCTAAACACAGGTTCAGTCATTGTTGGATCTTGATGCAAATAAAACAATTGTAAAAAGACATTTTGCGAGAACTGGGAAAATTTGATTATGGATTTAAGTGTTCGACAATACCAAGAAGTAAGCATTTTGTTAGAGGTGTTAATGGCACAGTGGTTACCTGCAACTTTTGGGAGATGCCTATCTAGCAGGTAGAGGTAAATGATACGATGTTGGGATTTGCTTTACAAGCGTTCAGCAAAGAAAATAAAAGGATCAATAAAGTACATGTGACAAAACGGTGATACTGCTGAGTGCAAAGCAATGCACACTTTTACCTTGAAATATATTGACAAACTGCATTGGAGCAAGCTGTTTTGGTTTCCATCTCCACTAGATCACGTCTGAGCCTGCTCATTTCACCCAGACCTTCCCACCGTCATGGACTTATTTTTCCAACGTTAATTAACATGACAAAGATGAAATGACATATCATTGGACCCTGTGTTAGCATTTATTAACTTGTGCATATGAGTGACTTTCTTTTAATATTTTTTTGCGTATGGGAAAAACCTGCTTAGTTTCCTCCCCAATTAAAAAAAATAAAGTATTTCTGTTTTCCTAAGTTTTTATTGATCAGTAATACGTATTTGGGTAGTAAATTTCTGTCAACACATATGTTACAGTGACTTCCGCAGTTTACCGTATCGTTTTCAGCTTGGTTTATGAAGTCTTCTGCGGACAAACAGTTCAATAGTTTCCGTCCTCTGGCTTTGCTGTAATGATAAGAAACTCTTTTTTCCCCAGTCTTCGGGATTATACAGTGTTATGGTTTCATTTGTTATATTTACATTTTTAATCCACCTGGAATGTATTCATGTCCGAGGCCAGTTTCTGGCTCTTCTCCCAGAAAACAACTATCAGGTGTTGCTTAGCAACCTCCACTCGGGTTAGAGTTCGGCTTCTTTTAGTGGGGAAAAAACAGCTGCACTCCTTTCAGAGTTGATTGCCACCTTAAAGCGTTGCCTAGTAACCCCGTTTCAGACGTTGTGATTGGACCCTTCACACGACCCACCCACCCCATCCCCCAAGAACCAGAAAGAACTTAACTAGAAACCTAATCCGTCTTTTTAGGAAAACAAGGGCAGCGTATGCGTTGCATAGCAACCAGGTCTCCTGGCCCTTCCATTGAAACTGGTGTCGGAAAGGTCGCCCCCCTCAAAAATGGCGTCTGACGCGCCGCTTTCAGCATATTTCGCCCTCGAAAGTTCTGCAAATAATTCAAGCCTCCACCTCTGGTCCCCGAAGGGGTTCTCTAGGTCCTTTTTGAGTCTTGCACACACTGGGTGCGAAGGAGGATGGAGATAAACCCACCCGGCCTGGGCGCCCCGCACAAAGATGGCCGCCAGCGCGCCGCCAGCGCCGAGGCCGTCCTGCGCGGGGGCGCGCGCGGCGCAGGCGCACTTCCGCTCAGCGCGCGGGGTCCGAGGCGGCGGCGGCGGCGGCGGTGGCGGCGACGGCGGCGGCAGCGGCGCGGGGCATGGTCCCCGGGTCGGAGGGCCCGGCCCGCGCCGGGGGCCTCGTGGCTGACGTGGTGTTTGTAATTGAGGGCACGGCCAATCTGGGGCCCTACTTCGAGGGGCTCCGCAAGCACTACCTGCTCCCGGCCATAGAGTGAGTGCCGCTTCCGCGGCCCCAGCCCCGCCCTCCGCGTTTAGTTTTCCACACTCCTCACCCCGACCTTTCCCTTCCGACCCTCACAGGTATTTTAATGGCGGCCCTCCTGCCGAGACGGACTTCGGGGGAGACGTGAGTCTTGGCACTCTCGAGTTTGGGGGAAGACGGGAGTCCGGACCGGGTCTGCGGGGGGAGGGGGCGGCACCCGGAGCCTGGGCCCGAGGTGGCAGGGGCTCGGGCCCGGACTCCGGGGTCGGAGGCGGGAGGGGCTGGGGTTTGGACTCCTGGGTCCGAGGAGCTGGGGTCGGGATTTGCGGGTCCGAGCGGGGAGGAGCTGGGGTCTGGGCTCTGGTTTCCAGGAGAATGGGGCTCGGTCCTGGCTCTGAGGGAGGAGGGACTGGGGTCCGGACTTCTGGGTCCGAGAGGGGAGGAGGCTCAGGTCTTGGGTCCGAGGCAGGAAGGGCTCGGGTCCTGGGTCTGAGGTGGGAGTGCTGGGGTCCGGACCCCCGGGTCCGAGGGAGGAGGGGCTGGGAGCTCCGACTCCCCTGAGGGAAAAAGGAGCTGGGTCCCAGATGAAAAGTTCTCCTGTCCTCCCCTCCCAGTATGGGGGCACCCAGTACAGCCTCGTGGTGTTCAACACGGTGGACTGCGCTCCAGAGTCCTACGTACAATGTCACGCTCCCACCAGCAGCGCCTATGAGTTTGTCACCTGGCTCGATGGCATTAAGTGAGCTCTTTTCTCGGCTTCGGGAAGGGTCGGGGGAACCTGGGAGGGACCACACAGGAATGGTGGCGTGGATTTGAGCTGCCGGATCCAGCCCTTCACATCGGTTGCTTAAAAGGGCGGCGATGGGGGTTGTGGTTTTGTCCCTAGGTCACTTCAGTGGTCGGTTCTGTATGCTCAGCTGATGTTGCTGTCTGGCTTGGAAGTAGAAAGAATTTCCTGGTCAAGGAGGCCTAGGGAAGTCCAGCACCCCAGTCCTGCTTCTCATATATTCTCCTTTCTGTCTGTTGTTTCTCTTGTCTACTCTAGCCCTTCTTTTTCCTACCAGGGGCACTGAAGCTTGAGTGCAAGAGGGGTGGGGCTAAGCCTCTGTGCTTTGGAGTAAATTTTGATAGTTCACACTGCAGGTGCAGACAGCCTAGGGCCACTTTTCAGCTCTACCACAACAGGACTCCCAGACCCACGAGTCCCTGTCCTCTGTGTCTAATAGAACTTAGCTCTAAAAGGGGAACAGTAATAGTACTTACAGTCATCCTGTTACTTATCCAGTGTTGGGAAAACAGATTAAAGCTTAGTGACTTGGAAATTCTCTGACGGTCCAGCAGTTGGGACTCTGTGCTTCCACTGCAAGGGACATGCGTCTGATCCTCGGTGGGGAAACTAAGATCCCACATGCTGAGGGGCACAGCCAAAAAAAAAAATAATAATAATAATTTAGTGGCTTGTTTCCTTAAGGAATTCAGGGGTGGCTTTGATGGATGGTTCTCACTCATGGTCTCTTGTGGGATTTCAGTCAGATGAGCTGGCACCACAGTCATCCGACTATTTGATCGGGACCAGAGGATCCATTTCCAAGGTGGCTAACCCTGTGGCTGTTGGCCAGAGGCCTCAGTTCCTTGCTAGCTGTTATTCCTAAGATACCTCTCCATGGGGCTGCTTGAGTGTCCTCCCAACAAGGCAGCTGGCCTTCCTCAGCCTGAGCAATCCAACAGAAAGAGCAAAAGGAGGCCACAGAGCTTTTTATAATCAAATCTTAGAAGTCACACACCATCATTTGTGTCACATTCTGTTTGGTATACAAGTCAGTTCTGTTCAGTGTTGGAGGGGGCATGAATACCAGGAGATGGTGCTCATCGGGGATCTAGTTCCGGTGACACTGTAGGGGACTTTGGGAATCAGACGAGTTGATGACTGTTGAGAACAGTGCCTGACACGATTAAGTGCTCCCTCAGCTTTTGCTATTCTTTTGTGTTTTCGTTTCTTGGTTTGCAGAGGGATAACGGTTAGCACTCAGAGAAGGGTCACAGAAGTTAATCTTCATACTGTGTTCAGCTCAGGGTCTGGTCAGAGTCCATTAAACAACACGGATTCGTGGGCTGCTGTTATCTTCTTTCGCCCCTGCAGCAAATGTTTGTTGAACAGTTGGTTTGTTTCAGGCTTCATGTGCTAGACCAGGCGCTGCACGTCCACTTTCCCCTCTTATGGTTGTTAGAATTCATGGTCAGGGCAGAGCAGGGTTTCTCAGCCTCAGCACTGTTGACCCTTTGGCCCAGATAATTATTCTATGTATGTTGTGGAGGGGTGGGGGGCATTCCTGTGTGTTGTAAGGAGTTCAGTAGCATCCCCGGCTCCTTCCCCGCAAATGCCAGTGGTCCCCTCCCTCCCCAGTGTGATAAACAATAAAAACAAAGATGTCTCCAGACGTTGTCAGATGTCCCTTTGGGGACAGAATCTGCCCCAGTCAGGAACCTCTGGAACAGATTGTGGTGAGACTTGAATAATGTGGAATGGGGGCTCCTTGAGGTTCAAGTCCAAGTCTGATGTCCCTCAAGTTTCTAGCACCCAGCACAGGGCCTGGCATGAAAGAGCCCTAAGGAAAACTTTGTAGAACAAGTGAATGAACGAATGTCCAGAATGTCCTTCATACTCTGGTTCTCCCTGGTAAACGCCTACATAAACATCAAGAGCCAACACAAACGTCCTTTCCCTGATTCCGGCAAGCAGTCAGTTGCTCTCTCCTCTGCCCCCATTGCTCTCAGGTGTTTCCCTGTTACAGCTCCACACCTCTGGACTGTGAATGTCCAGGCCTTGGGTATTTCTCCTGCTCTTTGCCTCTAGCAGGGGCCTGAGACGGGAGACCTTTGCTGAATAAATAAATAAACAAGTGAAAGCTGTAAGGAAGAGAATCACCAGGAAAGTGAACTTTCTGGTGGGTATCAGGAGAAATAGTGAAACCCCCTTGTTTAAAATGTCAAGGGCACTAGGAAGATAAGAGGGAAATATTTTCCGAACACTTGCATCCCATATCCACCCTCTCCCTTACCAGCTTAGAATGCACTGCCTGTTTAACCAAAAAAGAAAGCTTTGTGTGCCGCCTGCTCACCAGAGTCCTCCCAATCAGCCGATAAACATTTTAAGCCATTACTGAATATTCAGGGTCATCACTGTTTTATCAGGTCCTATGTAACCATCTAAATTCAGTTTCTGTGACGTTCTGGGGAAGTCTGTAACAGAGATCACAAAGAAAGTCAGCAAGTCTTGTTCACGTGGAGAAATCTTCTCCTGGGACATCCATTACTTACAGTACAAAGCAGGCAGTGTGATTTTTGGGAAAGTCCTTGCTTTGAGGAGATTCATTTCTGATGTTACATTTCCTGTCTGACGAGCGAGGCGGTTCCCCCACCCCCGACAGCTAGTGACCCAGCATCTGAAGGGACAGCCCAGGTGTCTTCCCCACAGCACTGTGACAGTGCGTTTTGTGCATTCATTCATTCAACAGACACCCTGTGGGGCAGATTGTTTCAGGCACTGAGGGGGCCGAAGGCAAGCAGTGTTCTGGCCCTCTGGAACTGGTGTTTCCTTGGGGTGACAGGCTGCGGCAGTCATTGGTCAGGGCTGGCTGCGGTTCACATTCATTCATTTTGACTCGTCCCTCTGAGGGGCTCCAGGGGAGGGGCCCCTTAGCCTGTGAAAGTGAGTGACAAGGACTCAGGGGCATGATCTCAGGAGGAACAATCGAGGTGGGGAGTGAGGATAAGGAAGCAGTGAGTTAGAGCCCATCTGTATCTCCCAGGACACTTTCATTTTTCAGTTTCACTTTCTGTTTCTAATCTGAGGGATTTATTTGAAATTTTTTGATATTTAAAAACCTACTTTCCAACTGCCCATATATTTTTTTTTTCATGCTCCCCAATTTTAAGTTTTTCTCTAGACAAAATATTGTTTTGTGTCTTTCTCTGAGTTGGTAACAGATGGCTTACGTTAGATATTCATTAAGGAAAAAAAAAAAACTCTAGGCTCTCAGAGTGGTCAGTCAGTCTCACTTTCCTTCAAATTATTATTTTTTTTAGAAATTGAGATGAAATTCCCTCAACAGCACAAGCAGTTATTTTCAAGTGGACAAGTCAGTGGCATTTAGTACATTTAAAATGTTGCGCAGCCATCTTTTCTGTGTAGTTCTGGAACATTTTCATCCTCTTAAGAGAAGACCCCGCATGCTTGCAGCAGCTGCTTCCTGTCTCTCTCCCTACCCCTCACCCCTGCCTTTAGCCTGGCCGGGAAGATGGCTTGATTTCTTCCAGCACAGGCAGTTGGCACTAGGGTGGATCCAGGGTTGGTTGATACATCGGCCTCTGCCCCAGCTCTGTGGCATTAAAATTCCTGTGCAAACCAGAGTCTCGATGGTGAGGAGGAGAAGGAGGTCTGGGGAGTGGATGGCGGGGAGGGGGAGCGGTGTGGGCAGAGGCCCTGAGTGTGGGGGCAGAGGACCGAAATCTACACTGGGGAAGAATCCAGGTAGAGCAGGGAGGGGCCACGAGTTGGGGGCGCACTTATTCAGAAGGCACTTCCCGGAGGCTGTGTGTCCTCGGGCACATCATAGAGCCGGCTGAAGTCTCACTGAGGGCTGCGCTTTCTTGGGGCTGTAGGAGGAAGAGTGACAGTCACGGTATTGGGAGACATGTGATGTGATCAAGGGTGAGCCCTAAATTCATGTGGCAGGTGGGGAAGGCTTCCTACAGGAGGATGACACGGGGCTGGGAGTCGGGATAGGTATGCAGGGTTTCCACCTGGGTGAATAACACAGGCAGAGACCTGGGTGTGTGGCGGATGACAGACTCCAGGGGCATCCAAGGCCTCGGACGCACCCAGGGAGCGATGGAGCGGGCAGGCGGGCAGGTGGGCAGGGCCCAGGGCGGGGCAGGCTTGGCTCTGTTCTTGATGACCAAGGTTGGATTTGAAGCCGTTTGTTTATGTAACACACAATTCCAAGCCCTCCACTGTGCCATACTGAGGGGGCAGGGCGTGTGTGGCTGGGACAAGAAAGTCCAGACCTCATCCATGCCCTGGTGGGGGAGACAGGTGCAGACACAGACACGGGGGCCGTGGTGCTGAGCCACAGGGTCCAGTCTGCACAGGTGTCTCTCGTGGCAAAGGGTCAGCCTTGCCACACGTGACCCAGAGAGTCATGGTGGTGGCAGCTCCCGTCTGGCAGAGGCCTGCCACCCACCCCACAGGGACGGACACCAGTGACCTCTCTGTGGATCAGGTGGAGGAGAGACCGAGTCTGTGTGTCATAGTTTCCTGGGGCTGCTGAGCAGAGTACTGGAAACAAGGTGGCTTACAGCCACAGCAGGTTACCATCCCCTCAGTTCTGGGTCCAGGAGTGTGAGACGACGGGGGGTTGGGGAGGTGCCATGCTCCCTCTGGAGCACGCAGGGGAGGGTCGTCCTTCCTTGCCTCTTCAGCTTCCCGTCGCCCAGACGTTCCTTGGCCTGTGCGGTGTCCCTCTGATCTCCGTGTGGCGTCCCGCCCCTTCTCGCATCACATCCATGTTCCCGTTCCTCTGAGCGTGTCTGTCTCTGCTTCCTGGTCCGCCTTATAAGGACACTGGTCATGTTGGGTTCAGGTCACCCTGCCGACCTCATCATGGCCTGTTCATCTCTGTAAAGACCCTGTTTCTGAATCCAGTCGCATCCTGTGCTGGTGGGGGGATCAGGACTTCAGCATATGTTTTTGAAGGATGCAGTGTCACCCCTAAAGGTGGGAGGGCAGAGGAGGCCCCACAGCAGGCTGGGAAGGTAGGGGAAGGCCGGGCAGACAGCCCAGCGCGGGGCAGGCGCATGGGGACTGGACCTCAGCATAGGCCCCTGGGCTTAGTGTCCCGGGTCCTTTCACTGTTCTGTGCTCTGATGGGGCCTCTTGCTAGAGGGACTCCCTCTCAGGAGATGACGAACGTCCCCTGTCCTTGTGCCAGCACTGGGGCTAGGGCGGGGCACTCTGAGTGTCCCCATCCTGAGGGGCACAGACTGCAGACAGGGTCGGCCCAAGTGTGGGCCCCTCCCAGGTGGCCTAGGGAGTGGCGGCCCTGGGCACCCCAGGGGCTGACCGCCTGCCCCCTGCAGGTTCATGGGCGGGGGTGGCGAGAGCTGCAGCCTCATCGCCGAAGGCCTCAGCACGGCCCTGCAGCTGTTCGACGACTTCAAGAAGATGCGGGAGCAGATGTGAGTGTGCCCGGTGCGGGGCCCATGCCCATCTGTCCACCTGGCCTGTAGCCTGCTTGGTGGGTCACAGGCTCCACCCCCGGCCTCCCTGTGGGGTGTTGGGTGGGCTATCTGTGCTGGGCACTGGGAGCCAGGAGGCAGGAGGTATCCCCTGGCCCACTCCCTGTCTCGGAGTCCTCATCCGAAAGGGGAGCTGGCTCAGAGTGTGCCTCCTGCCCTCCCTGTGGCTGGGTGACTTCCAGTGACTCAGGAGGCTCTCTGGGCCTCAGCGTTCTCAGCTGGGAAATGGGTCCCCACTCCTGACTTCCAGTGGGGTGGAGGACTTGGTCACTGCTGCTGCTGGCTCGGGTCTTTTCTCGGGGTCTCTGCTGCCACTCTCTGCTCACCTTTCCTTGTCCCTGGTAGCGGCCAGACACACCGAGTCTGCCTCCTTATCTGCAACTCGCCCCCGTACCTGTTGCCTGCTGTTGAGAGCACCACGTACTCGGGGTGCACGACGGAGACTCTGGTGCAGAAGATAGGAGAGGTGACGACTCCTGGACCTGAGGGAGGAGGGAGCTGCGGGCCTGGGTCTCAGGATGGGCACAGATTCTGTTGGGAGAGCTACAACCCAGAATCGCCCAGGGCAGCTACTCTAGGTCTTGGGTCTTCTGTCCCAGAGCCTGGCGGGGACTTGGCCCCGTGGCTTTGTCCTGACTGCTTGTCCCCTCTTGTTAGCGAGGAATCTACTTCTCCATCGTGTCCCCCCGGAAGCTGCCTGCCCTGAGGCTGCTGTTTGAGAAGGCGGCTCCTCCAGCCATGCTGGAGCCCCTACAGCCGCCAGCAGACGTGAGCCAGGACCCACGGCACATGGTGCTGGTGCGGGGGCTTGTGCTGCCGGGTAAGCCCGGGGGCCGGTGGGGGGCAGGGGTGGGGGTGTCCTCCCCGGCTCCCTCTCACTCGGATGTTCTTCGTGTCTCTCAATCTCTTTCTTAATGGGCTCGACCAATCATCCTCGGCGCTCAGTTGGGGGTGGCTCAGCCCCAGGCCCCCTCCAGCCCAAGCAGCCTGTGCCCCTGCCTCCAGCTGCACCCACGGGCGCCACACTCTCAACAGCCCCCCAGCAGCCTCTGCCACCGGTCCCCCAGCAGTACCAGGTATGGATGTTGCCAGGGGAGAGACGAGCTCCTAGGGCTTGGCGGAAACCCTGGCCCCTTGCCAGAGATCTGGTTGGAATTGTTAAGCCTTGGGGGTTAGGGGAGTCTTCCCTGAGACACCTGGAGGGTGGGACTCTTTAGGAGTCACACCCTCTTAGGATTTTGGAGCTGGGGAGGATGGTCCTCAGCAGCCCCTCCCCTCTGTCACTAGGTCCCCGGGAACCTGAGTGCAGCGCAGGTGGCTGCCCAGAATGCAGTGGAGGCAGCCAAGAACCAGAAGGCGGGGCTGGGCCCTCGCTGTGAGTACTGGCAGGGACCTGGTTTCGGGCAGCCAGGTCTCCGCACCCCCGCCCACACCGCTTCTCTTTGTCTCTCCCACAGTTTCGCCCATCAACCCTCTTCAGCAAGCCACTCCAGGAGTGGGTCCTCCCTACAGCCAGACCCAGGCCACCCAGCTGCCCCCAGGGCCCCCCGGTGCCCCCAAGCCGCCTCCCGCTTCCCAGCCCAGCCTGGTCTCCACTGTGGCCCCAGGCCCGGGCCTGGCCCCCCCTGCACAGCCTGGGGCACCGTCCATGGTAGGTGCCTGCCTCCCGGCCGCCTACAGCGCAGGGAGAAGTCAGCCTTCCCGTAGAGGGCCCGAGGGCACCTGGGTCTTGTCATTTGAGGTCCTTGGGAGCTCACAGAGCCTGAGCTACAGGCAAGGCTGAGACGAATTGTGGGGCGGGTACTTCCGGGCGGGTGAAGAGTGTTCCGAGGAGCCCAAAGGGTCCTGGGAGTCCAGGGTCCTTGAGAGAACCTGAATCCTCCAGGATTAGACTGTCTGTGGCCCCAGGTGCGGCCCAGTGGCGTTCTGGGCCTGGGGGAACACAGGAAGGGACCTTTGTTCTCTTCTGCCTGTTGACCTGATCCTCTCAGGACAGCC
Source organism: Cephalophus harveyi (assembly GCA_006410635.1). Classification (NCBI taxonomy): domain Eukaryota; kingdom Metazoa; phylum Chordata; class Mammalia; order Artiodactyla; family Bovidae; genus Cephalophus; species Cephalophus harveyi. The sequence continues at coordinate 413,171 of SJYT01061374.1, read as the reverse complement.
CCTCCCAGGAGATGGTCTGACCCTGCCCTGTGGCCTTTCATTCTCTTTCTCCTCTGCCAGGCGGGCACCGTGGCCCCGGGCGGGGTGAGCGGCCCTTCCCCGGCCCAGCTCGGGGCCCCAGCCCTTGGCGGGCAGCAGTCAGTCTCCAACAAACTCCTGGCCTGGAGCGGGGTCCTTGAGTGGCAGGAGGTGAGTAGCTCCGTCCGACCAGCGCTGGTGTGCTGCAGGGTCATAGGATTTGTCATCCTCAGGATAGTCCCGAGGAAGCTTGGGATGTGTAGCCCAGAGTTCAGGGTTAAGAGAAGTCTCAGCTTCTTGGTCCAGGGAGGACCCAGGAGATTGTGGCATGGAGGGGACAGTGGATGGTGGGGTTTGAGGGCAGGACGAGGAGGCCCACATTTGTGTAATTCGAAGGCCAGAGGATTGCAGAGTTGGTGGTCTGATGAAGGGGCCCAGGGCTTATAGGCCTTAAACTGGGGGGTTATCCTGAGCTTTTGGGGCTCCCCGGGAAGGGCGGAGAGGTCAAAGGAATGGTGGCTCAGGGCCTTTCTCACCCATATACACCTTTCTTTCCCCTTTAGAAACCCAAACCTGCCTCCGTGGACGCCAACACCAAGCTGACCCGGTCACTGCCTTGTCAGGTCTACGTGAATCACGGCGAGAACCTGTAGGTGGCCGGGGGATGGGGGGTGGCGAGCCAGAGTGTGGGTCTCCTGACGTTTCCCCTGATGTCATCCCAGGAAAACGGAGCAGTGGCCCCAGAAGCTGATCATGCAGCTCATCCCCCAGCAGCTGCTGGTGAGTGGCTGGTGGCGGGCACCCGCCCCTCCCGCCTATGTATGCCACTGCACTCCCCGCTCTGCACGCCTGCTGACCTGGGTGTCTCCCGCAGACCACCCTGGGCCCTTTGTTCCGGAACTCGAGGATGGTCCAGTTCCACTTCACCAACAAGGACCTGGACTCTCTCAAAGGCCTCTACCGCATCATGGGCAATGGCTTCGTGAGTTGGGTGGCCGGGCAGTGGCTTCCTGTCCTGGGCCCAGGGAGCTGTTTTGGATGGTGGGGCTGCCTTTGTAACACTGGGCTCCTAAACTCTGTGCCAGATTGAGGTCTCTTTCACATTAAAACCATGGCAGGGTATGACAGGAGCCATCAGAGAAAGCTCTGGGCTCTGATAGGTTTGCGGGGTGTCACGGCTTCCTGGGGCCAAGAACAACAGAAGTGCATTCTTTTGCGCTCCTAGAAAAGAGAGACATGGTCAAAATCAGGGCGTTGGCAGGGCCGCGTGCTCTGGAGGCTCAGGGGGAAGACCCCTCTTCACCTCCTGCGGGTGGTAGCCCCAGGTGGGCTTGGCCTTAGACAGCCTAGTCCAGGCTCCTGTTCTCATCGTCACATGGCTGTCCTTGCTCCATGTGTCTTCATGTGGCGTTCTCTTCCTGGTGTGCGTCTGTCTGCTTATGGGGATGCCTGTCGTTTCGATTGGGGCCTACTCGAATGACCTCATTCTAACTTGTTACCTCTGCAAGCACCCTATTCTCAATAAGGTCCCGTTCCCAGGTGCCACGGTCTGGAACTTCAACATGTGTTTTTGGAGGATACCATTCAGCTCATAGCACTAAGGGAAGATCTCTAAATAGGACCAGAACCAGTTACTGAGTCCATTCTGTGAACCTAGCTCTTTTTCAGGAGAGGGACTCCTCGTAGGTTACCTCATGGAACCTTCAGGAAAATTCTCCAAAGAAGGCAGTCCTGGGAGTTAAGAATGCCTCCAACTGCAAGTAACAGCACATCAACCGGCAGAGTTTTTAGAACAGATAGATGTTTGGGGTGAAGGCTTGGACCAGCAGTTTATTGTTTCTTGCAGTCTTGTGTGGGTCTGCTGGGCTCAGCTGGGCTAGTCTTGGTCGGGGTCTTTGATGGGGTCGCCATCAGATAGCAGCTAAGACTGTGCTCATCTGAAAGCTCGTCTGGGCTGGAAATCAAGATGGCCCCCTCTCATGGTGCTGCCTGTCAGCTGGGGTTCAGCTGCGCCTGGTCATCCGAGTGCCTCCACGCGGGCTCCTCGTGTGGCTCGGGCTCCCTCACAGCGTGGCATCTGGGTTGTGAGAGCTGGGTACAAGCAGGCATTCACTTGTGACGTGTGACAGGGTGCCCAGAGGAGGGCACTCTCAGGGCTAGGTCTGTAGCCCCTTGACTTCAAGGCCAGGATCTCTGGGGCTCCCTTGTTTCTCTCTCGTGACTGTGAGATGGTTCCTGAAGCTCAAGGAATCCTGTCTGACTTAACGTAGGAGGACAAAAAGGAGGTGTGTTATCAGCCTGTACTTTCCCTTTAGGAAAACACGTTCCCACACACGCAAGCAGGCTTCCTTTCACACCTTGGGCCAGACCCGGGCCCCTGGGCCACCCGTAGGGACAGAGGAGACCGCAGGGGAGCAGGCACCAATGAGTGCCCTGGGGCCCAGATGTGCTGCTATCCAAACAGAATTGGGGTTCTCCACACAGGGAGAGGGACAGACGTTAAGCCACTAGCAGGGTCTGCCTCGCCTGAGAAAGCGAGACTGGCTTGGCCAAGGTTTCACCAGTTCCATAAGCTCGTCAGCCCCTCCTCCACTAAGAGCCCCTCTCCCAGAAGCCTCGCGTGTTAGGGCCTTGCTTCATGTTCACTAGCGTTCCCTGGGCACGCTAGTGAGATGGTTGCTGGGCACTTCCTGTGTATCCGGCCCCGCACAGGATGGCGGACGTGATACCCGGGTCTGTCCCTTGAGGTGTGAACGCCACCTCCCGCGAGTCTCACTGCAGACGCTGAGGTTGAGGCGGTGTGGCACCCCAGGGGCCTCTCGGATCCCTGGTCAGTCAGGGTGTCTGCCACCACCACTGAGCACGCGCTTCCCGTGTCAGCTCTGTGTTGAATTCCCTCCCTGTCAGCTGTGAGCCCTTTGAGGGGGGCAGGATTGGAGGGGGCTTCCTCTGCTCTCCCTCCAGCCATCTGCAGAGGTCCCAGGTGCACCCTGTTCCTTTGGGCACCCAGCTCTCTGGAGCACCCTCAAGCCAAACCTGGAGCCGACTCCACCTTTCAGAGCAGAAAGCTGGCCACGCCTGGCTTGTGGGGCTTCTAGAACCTTCTAAAACCCAGCCCCCTCCTGCAGGGTGTGACGGGCTCTGATCCTCTCCCTGCAGGCGGGCTGCGTGCACTTCCCCCACACGGCCCCATGTGAGGTGCGCGTGCTCATGCTCCTATACTCGTCCAAGAAGAAGATCTTCATGGGCCTCATCCCCTACGACCAGAGTGGCTTTGTCAATGGCATCCGCCAGGTCATCACCAACCACAAGCAAGTCCAGCAGCAGAAGCTGGAGCAGCAGCGTGGGGTGAGCGACGCCGCGCCGCCCCTGCCCTGGGGCCGGTGCAGCCCTCCTGGGCCCCAGCTCTCACAGCAGGACCCCCGGGGCCCTCGTGGGGCTCCAGTGCTGGGCACGTCCTCCTCTGCCAAGTTCAGTCTCACCCCGTGTTTCCCTGCAGTGTTTCTTTCCTTTATAAAGAGTATTGTTGAATTTCTAAGACACAGTTCCCTTTCCAGGGGCATAAAGTTTACATCCTAGAGAACCCCGCCCCCCTGCCCAGGAAAATGTTCCCACCTCCTAACAGGGTCCTGTTCAGGGCGCAGACCCTCCGTGGCACAGGGACTCCCCGCCCAGCCACTGACCTCCTCCCTCTCTCCCCACACAGATGGGCACCCAGCAGGCACCGCCTGGGCTGGGTCCCATTCTGGAGGACCAGGCAAGACCCTCGCAGAACCTGGTGAGGACAGGGCCGCGGGGGGTGGGTGCGTGCAGAGGATGCTGTGATTCTGACCTCGCTGAAGAGGCGGAGGGGTCTGGGGGCTCCATCCCTCATCCCTGTCTTTTCCCATCAGCTCCAGCTCCGCCCACCACAGCCCCAGCCTCAGGGTACCGTGGGGGCCTCTGCGGCCGCCGGGCAGCCCCAGCCCCAAGGTGCTGCCCCGGCCCCTCCAGGCGCCTGTCTCTTATACACATCTTNAGACCCCACCAGCCTGGCTGGCTCACAGGCCTCCTCTGGGCCTGCCTGGTACCCTCTCTACCTCCACGGGTGCTCATGGTCCTAGGACCTCTGCCTACAGCCTCCTCACCTCCCGGAAGCCAGGCTGCACCAGATGGCCTCACTCACAGCCGAGGCCCCGGCCTCACCAGCCCGGGGCCTCAGGGGCGTCTGCTGAAGCGAGAACAAGGGCAGAGGTGTCTCCCCCCATCTCCTCCTGCCCAGTCCTGGGGGATGTCAGTGACGGGAGCCAGATGTGTATAAGAGACAGGAGCCACTTTCTCTGCCCCCCCAGCCCCAGACTGGGGTGCCCCCCCCTCAGGCCTCCCTCCACCACCTCCAGCCACCAGGGGCCCCTGCGCTGCTGCCCCCACCGCACCAGGGCCTGGGGCAGCCCCAGCTGGGGCCCCCTCTCCTTCACCCGCCACCAGCCCAGTCCTGGCCTGCTCAGCTTCCCCCGAGGGCTCCACTGCCAGGTAAGGGGGTTCGGGGGAGGCCCGGGGCCTGGGCTGAGTGTCCCAGCGTCCTGTGACTTCTGGGAAGTGAAGTCCTGGGACTCAGGAACAGCGGGGGCCCTTGCGGCTCATGGGGGCTCCACGGGCCCCCGGGAGGTACAGCCCAGGGCACTGAGAGCCAAGGCAGCAGGCGCTCTCCCGCCGGCTCCCCGCCTCCGTGTCCTCCTGGGTTGCTGGGAAAGTCTCAGGGCTGGAGAGTTGTGCTGGGGATGGGCCCCCACAGGCTACAGGAGGCAGACGGCCCGTGGCCACATGGGGTTAGGAGGTGCCTCTGGGGTCCCCCCGGGGCTCCCTCGACCCCCCTGTGCCTCGGGCCTCCAGAGGTGGAGGGAGGACTCAGGCCCAGGGCCCTCCCGGGCCCCAGGGACCACCGGGAGATGCAGTCCCTTCCCACTGCCCCCCAGGTCAGATGCTGCTCAGCGGGGGGCCCCGGGGCCCGGTCCCCCAGCCGGGCCTGCAGCCCAGCGTCATGGAGGACGACATCCTCATGGACCTCATCTGAACCCCGACACCCAATAAAGTTCCTTTTAACACACGCCCCGGCTCCCGTCACTGACATCCCCCAGGACTGGGCAGGAGGAGATGGGGGGAGACACCTCTGCCCTTGTTCTCGCTTCAGCAGACGCCCCTGAGGCCCCGGGCTGGTGAGGCCGGGGCCTCGGCTGTGAGTGAGGCCATCTGGTGCAGCCTGGCTTCCGGGAGGTGAGGAGGCTGTAGGCAGAGGTCCTAGGACCATGAGCACCCGTGGAGGTAGAGAGGGTACCAGGCAGGCCCAGAGGAGGCCTGTGAGCCAGCCAGGCTGGTGGGGTCTGTGAGCAGCAGTCAGCGAGGCCGTGAAGGAAGGCGGTTACAGTCTAGGTGCCGAGATGACAGACAGGAACGTGTTGGGGCAGGAGGAAGCCTGGGATGGTCAGAGGACAAGTCAGCCGAGGCCTTTGGGAGCACGAGGAGGGGAAGGAGGGCCTGGAGAGGCGGGGAGGGAGCTCAGATTCCAAACTGAGCAGCTGGAGGCTTGTCCAGGGGGTGTGGAATGGCTGCAGGAGGCTAGGCCCAGGGGCCAGGCCCTGGTCGGTTGGGTGTCAGCCCCCTGTGGGCTGCGGGATGTGATTGGGGTAAGATAGTAGGCAGGGAGGAGCCGAGGGTGATGTTCGTGGGGAGGGAGAGCACAGAGGAGCGGCAGAGTTGGGGGGCAGGAGGGGTGAGGCCAGAAACTTGCGTGCCCATGTGGAAAATGTTGCGGGTGTAGGGTGGGGTCCAGGGTGGTCCCCAGGACCTGGCCTGGGTGCTGGTAGACGGCGGGCCTTCCTGAGGCAGGAGCCGGGAGAAGGAGCCAGTGGTGATCACTGATGATCTGGGACATCTGAGGGACCGAGGCCACGCTGGGAGCCCAGGGTGTGTCCTTAGCCAGCGTGTGTGCTTGGTGGTTGAAGACGCAGGAATGGAAGAGGTCTCGTGGCAAGAGCAGTCAGAGACCAAGCTTCTGGGGCTTTGGACAGAGTGGACAGTGGGGCCATCCTAGTGACGGGAGACACGGCGGGGATGTGAGGAGGAGATACAGGTTTGCGGTGTAATGAGGCAAGGGGCCTGAGGCTGTCCTTAGGGAGACATCCAAGGGGCAGCTGCTCTAGCCTGTGAGCAGACTTAGTTGTCTGTTGTCAGACCGACCCCGGAGCAGTGATGCTCAGAGTGTGGTCTAGAGGTGGACCACCAGCGTCCACATTGTTTGAGATGCCTGTTAGGATCAGATGCCCAGACCCCCTCCCAGGAGAGAGGTTGCAATCTGGTGGCCCCTGGGCCACTCTACAGATGAGTTTTGTTTGGCCTTCCCTGTGTTAGGCTATGTGGCATTTTTTTTCCCTAATGAGTTAGTTGTAAAAATCAGGATGATTCTCTCAAACACCCACACATACAGACACAAAATCTGTAGTCTTGTCTTCTCTTGACAAGTCAGAAGATCTGGCTCCCCTGGGTCCACCCTCCTGCCCAGCAAACAACGGGCTGGAGCCGTCCCTCTGCACGGGGCGTGTGCTCTCTGGTTCGCCACAGTCCCCACCACTCCCTCCTGACTCCCCCACCATGAGGCAGAAGGCTGTCGCCTTCAGCACGGGGCTGGCACGGTTGGTGTCCCCGGGGTAGTATTCGGAGACAGTGAAATCTTTCTTGTACCCATGTCTCTATCAAAAGTGGCAAAACGAAAGAGAGAACGAGAGGGCCACGTGTTTCGAGAGAAATGGGAGCGAGCCTATTTCTTTGTGGAGGTGAAGAGCATGCCTACGTGCTTAATATGCAAAAAAATCGTGTCTGTGTTGAAAGAATACAACCTGAAGCGTCACTATGAATCCAAGCACAGTAAGAGCTTCGACCAGTACACAGAGCAGACGCGAGACGCGATTCTCAATGAACTGAAGAAGGGCCTCAAGTGTCAGTAGGGCCGGTTTCGAAAAGCCGACAGGAGCAGTGGCGTGGCTGCCCCTCGAGGCTCAGGAATCACGTAACACGAATCACCCGGGCGTTCCAGCCCACGGACATCCAGTTTATAAGGGAGCCGAAGAGACGCCCCCTGAACAGAAACCCCCGTCTGCTTGGACCGTCGTCTGAGTCCAGCAGGCATCCGCGTCTCGTGGGAGGGGAAGAGAAATCGAGATCAACATGTCCGGTTGCTTGACCGAGCCAGATCAGTCGTGGCCTTTACTATCGCTGCTCATGAACTATCACCACCCAGTTAGCTTTATTTATTTGTGGCGTGGAGAATCTCGATGTGACCGAAGAAAGCTGTGACATGGTGCCAAGGCAGGCCCGACCCTGGGAAGTGACTTGTTTTCTGTGTGTCAAGAGAAACACACTTTTCATGAAAGCTGGGCTAAACACCTAAGCACAGCTACAGACTGCGGTGGTGATCAAACCATCCGTGTCCCTGGGGATGCAGGCGGGTCGCCTCAATCCGAGGGGGCATCATTGGCAGAGACTCAAGTCAGGTCATCGCATCAGTTACTAGGCACTGACCTTGTCGTGAGAGGCCAGTAGAACACACGACACGGCATCTGTGACAGGGTTTTGTACCTTAACCATGGGCCGGCTGGTGAACTTGACCCAGTGTGTTTTATAGAAGCTCTGCGACCTTGTGACATGTGGAAGCAGTCTGAACTGTTGCAGTCCATCAACTTAGCTCATTTCAGGTGAGCCAGAAGCCACACCTTGGTCCCCCTGAGAAGGTCAGTCAGAGACTTTGGGTCAAAGTTCCTGCCCTTCTGAACACTCATTTTCTCCCAAGGACATTCACAAACAGCTATTTGAATGTATGATCATGTTCACCCAGTCCAGGCAGAAATGGGGACGCTGTTGGCAGGGAGTATTCTGACTCCCTTTCCGTGGCTGCAGGTGGTCTCCAGAAATGAAGGGCACAGCCTGGACAGCGTCCACTCAACTCGTGGGGCTAAAGACCAAACTGCCCCAAGGCTCCCAGCCTCCAGACATTGTGAAAACGAACGAACACTGCCCCATTTGCTTTTCTTGGTTGCTGTCGACCGTGTGAGCATGGACCACAAATACTAGCCTCTGAGCTCCAGGGCAGTGGGCTGCCGGTTGCCCAGTGGGCTCCCTCAGAAGACGACAGCCCTCACCGCTCTCCAGCAGTCGCCTGAATCTCTGTGTCTGGAAGTGCCCACACTTGTGAGCAGCCGTTTTCCGTTACACAACTGAATCAAGTTCAATGCTGCCCTCAGCTTCAGGAGTCCAGGTCGAGTTATCATCCACCAGTCCCACCCTTGACATCCGGGGGTGGCATGGATGAGGCCCACCCCCCAGCTTCATAGTCCAGGGAGCAGAAGAATTACGAAAGAGAAAACAAAATTTAGTAATTAAATATTTCTATTTTTCAATTTGTATTTTTTCAATTTGGATTTGAAAAACTCCAGTACCATACCTGTTTGTATTATGTTCCATGCATTCACCAGCGTTCAGTAAAGATTCCATTTGATTATATTTCTGGCCGTCGACTTTTCTTATACCTGGCGAGTTCACTCATTTATGTGGCCCACCTGGCTCCTGCAGGCATTTGAGTTTACGATCCCTGTCCTAGAGTCTTCTACAACTGTGGAAGCGAATACTCCATCGGGGGAGGGAGGGAGGCTGGGCTTCAGCATCAAGCGCAAGCTCCCTTGGCAACTTAAATGCAGACAAGAGGTCGAAGGAGGGAAAGTGGGCGAGGTCTCCCAGGCGGCGTGTGTCGCAGGGGTTCTCGAAAGCTCAGATGGCTCCAGGGGCCAGGCAGGTGATGGAAATGGGTGACATGGACGGGTGTAAGACGACAGGGATTGACGGGGACTGTGGCGAACTTGGGGAGTGCTTGCCCCACCTCATGGCATTCAAATTAAAATCAAAAAAAAAAAAAAAAACACTGCGAGGACCAAACAAAATCGGCTGGTGGGTCTCGAGGCCGCTGGGCTGCCATTTTGCGACCTCTGGAAGAAGAAGATGCGAGGACAAGGCCAGAGGCCAGGGGAGGACCCACATGTGAGGGCTGGGCAGGGGCCGGGAGACAGGAGGAGCAGGCAGGTGTGTTCTGGAAGATGAGCGTTTTCAAGGAGAGAGTGACCGACTCGTGTCCAAAGCCATCAAAAGGGAAGAAGACTAGCAGGACACAGGCCATGCTGTTCCCACCAGGGTGGACATTGGCCCGTGGACAAACAGACACTCCTCGAGTCCTTCTGGGACAAACTGATCAAACCAGTGGCTGTTCCCAGTCACTGGAGGCCCCTGACCTCAGCACCCAGTTAGGTGAACTGAAGGGACTGTCCCCGTGTCATCACCCCATACCGTACCCCAGATGAGAAGGAAGCCCTGGGTTACAGCGTGCCCAGAGAGAGGAGATCTACCCACACAGCGCTCACCTCCACATTTCACAGCCCAGCTGTAGACGACAGCCTCTCAGAGCCAGCCAACACCAAGAAAGCAGGTCTTTCTGGAAGGTTTTTCTCTGAGCATGAGGTATTGTTAAAGCTGCTGCAGTGTAGATGTAGTACAGGCCTTGAACATCAGGGTTGAGACTGCAGCTTCTGTACCAATGGGCTGTGTGGCTTTAGGCAGGTCCCCGTGCCTCTCTGAATCTCTGACCCCAGGTGGCTAGAAGTGATTCCTGCAGGATTGAGCCCTCGAAGGAGAGCTGCCGTTAGCCACGGTTGCCATCACTGGTCAAAATATGCTCCTAGAGAGCAGAACTGCGTCTAAAAATGCATGCTACTTTGTCAGAACCACCAGGGCGTCCATGACGGTTGTAATTTGGGTGAGTGACTGGTTAGAAACATTGCATTTCTGACCAGTTTGTTTTTGGGGCCAGGCATGTAGGGCTGGAAGCAAGACTGGGAAACTGATGAGAATTCTTCCACAGGAACAGATCTGGCAAAAGTGGGAGAACATTCAAAAAAAAAAAAAAAAAAATCACTGACTCATTCATGGTTAGATACCTGTCTTGGGTGAGAGACTGCCCACCTCCTACCTCTATGAAGAAAATTTATGAGAAAAATGACACCGTCTAAAAAACATGTTTGTCTAAAGGTACATAAAACTCACTAATATTTTCCCATCAGTTTGGGCTTTTAAGAAAATTAACCTTAAAATTCTATTGAGTTCCATAGGAATCTAGTTTCATAAAAATGAAAAAAAACTACTGAAATGTAGAACAAAAACTGAAGTATTCCTCGGAGGCGGGTTTATCAGTTTGGTGTTTGGGTTTATATGCTTATGGTTGTAGACACACATTGATGGTTTCTTAAATGTTTTGTGTAAACGAGGTCAGTTACTAAATGTTCTTTATCTTGCTTCCCCCTCCCCACCCCGCTTGAATCATGGCCATTCCTCTACATCATTCACTACAAGTAACTCTGTGTCCTGTTAGTAAATGGTTGCTTCCCCTGGTCCATTAAGTGGACACATTCCAATCCCACAGACCATCCAGTCTGCATAAACTCCCTGTTGATGTAACCATTCCAGGGCTTAAAACAATAGCATTTACTGTCTCACAGTTTGTCTGGATCAGGAATCCAGGCCCAGCTTGGCTGGTGCTTCTGGCTCAAGGTCTGTCGAGGTGGCAGTCAAGCTGGGGCTGCAGTCTCATCTGAAGGCTCCACTGGGGGAGGGCCCGCTTCCAAGCTCGTTCACATGCCTGGGGGGTGGGATCTTGTTTTTCGCCTTCGTCTGGACACAGCGCCTCAGCTCCTTGCTTGCTCTTGGCTGGAGGTCTCACTCGGTCCCTCACCTTGCAGTCCTTTTCACAGGATGCCCAAGGTGGGAGCCACAGTTTTTTCTGTAACCCAATAGTGGAAGTTATAGCCTATCACTTTTGCTGTATTCCGTTCATTAGAACAGTTGCTAGGTCGAGCCCACAGTGAGGCTGAGAGGACAATAAAAGGATTATAATACTAGGAGGTGGGGGTCACGGGGGCTGTCTTTGAGGCTCTTTGCCACATTCTTCGCGGCAGCTGGGTAGCTGTATAGTTTTCTACTATTATAAAAAACGCCTCAGAGAATCAGCGTGAACATGTATCTCTTCCCCTTCATTTGTAAAGGCATTCCTTTTTTTTTTTTTATTTGCCACACCCTGGGGTATGCAGGATCTTAATTCTCTGACCAGGGATCAACCTTGTGCCCCCTGCAGTGGAAGCGAGCTGTGTTCATCACTGGACAGCCAGGGGCGTTCCTGTTCAGGGATTCCCGTGTGATATATTTCCAAGTGGAGAATTTCCAAATTGAGTTGTATGCCGATTCTATTTTTATTTACTTATAAAAAATTCAACTTATTTTTTGCATAATAAAGCCTCCCATGGTTCACACTTCCAGAGGCCTCCAAATCAACCCAATGCGCCGTCTCTCCCAGCCCTCTCTGGAGACTAGCACCTGATTTCTTCTGTGTTCTTTGGCAATCTGGACTAGCAGGTAGAAGCAAACAGAAATATATTCATTTTCTGGCTCTTCTAGCCAGTGGCAGCTTGCTTTATATTTTTATAAGCAGCTTTATGGAGGTATGATTGAGTTTGGATATGCACATACACTTGTGAAAGAATCACTACAAACAAGGTAGCAGGCACTCGTCACCTCCAAAAGTTTTCTGTGTCCCTTCGGTTTTCTCTGTGTTACGTGTATGTGTGGTAAGGACACTTCAACAGATCTACCCTCTTAAATTTCAGTGCATGGTAGAGTGTCAGTAATCACAGGTGCTTTGTTCTACAGCAGGTTTCTAGAACTTACTCTGCCTTATTCTGTAGATTACTTTTTTTTAATCTGACAATGTATCTTGCATGTTATACCAGGACAAAAAACCTTCTATCCTTTTTTTTTTTAAATAAGTCTTTATTGAATTTATTACAGTATTGCTTCTGTTTTATGTTTTGGTTTTTTGGCTGTAAGGTATGTGGGATCTTAATAACTCCTGGATCAGGGATCAAACCCACACCTGCTGTGTTGGAAGCATGGCGTCTTAACCTCTGGACCACCAGGGAAGTCTCTCATCCATTTGTATGGCTGCATAGTACTCCCCTGAGGAATGCCATCATTTTCTCAGTCGGTCTCTTATTGGCTATGTAGAATGTTTCTGGTCTTTTGGGGTGCCCATTTTATTTTTATTTTTTAGCGGGGTGCCCATTTTAAACTGTGACCAAACTGCCAAATTGCCCCCTCCAAAAAATATGTGGCATGTCAGTGATTGTACCAACTCATTTCTTGCCAGTTCACCAGTACGAATGATACTGCATCGGAAGAGCCTGGGCAGGACACAGCCGTCTCGAGGCACCTTGCTTCTGAAGGCAAGGAGAAGGCCCTCTGGGCTTGGAGATGGGTGAGGTCTGGGTTTCTCCAATGTGGGAGTGTTCGGAACAGTGCATGTTAGGGGGTAGCTGGTGGCTGTTGGTTTCCCTATCTGCAGAACGAGATAATAACGTTGTCACCCTCATGGCCTAGTGTGTAAGGGTTCACTGAGCTCAGACGGGAAGTGCTTAGCAGTGCCTAAGACATTTATTATTATTATTGCTTTTTCAAGGATGATTTTTTTTTTTAATTTTATATTTTTGGATGCACCGCACACAGCATGCAGGATGTTAGTTCCCCAACCAGGGGTTGAACCCACGCCCCCTGCAGTGTAAGCACAGAGTCTTAACCACATCAGGGAAGTTTCTCCAAGAATGATATATTTTTAAATTAAGTTTCACAGGCAGGCACCAGCTCTGACAACCAGTCAGCCTCCCAGTTCTCATTCTCTGTCACATGCTTGTATAAACAGCACCCATAAACCATAAAAAGTAATTTATCATTTCCAATTCTTTTAAAAAAGTGGTAGGAGAACCTAAAGACACTTATTAAGCAAACTGAAGGCTGGACCTTCCTAGGTTTTTATGAGCTTTTCCATTTAATCATTTACAGTTACTTTGCTTGCAACTCATCTGGCAGCATTTTTTAAAGGCAACTCACTTTTATTCTTTCCAGTGCAGGCAACACGCTTTGCATACGAACAACTCACTTTTAATATTTGATTCATTTGATAGGGTGAAGTTATTAACTGAGGCATAACTGGCATAAACAAGTTTGGTAACAGACAGCTACTCCTCAGGAAGTGTACAGCTTAACAGATGGGAGCAGAATTGCTTAGTCATAATAGTAGCCAGTTAGGCTGGGCAGATTTTACAGATACGATGAACCATGTCTTACAAATTGGCAAATTGGGTAAGCTAGATGGTTTCAGAGAGCTGTACTGTACTAATTACAGTAGTTTCTAAGAATTTCACCCGTGTTTTCATTTCTCATTCTGAAATGTTGCCATTTTGCTCATGCTGGAGTGGATCCTGGCACACCTTTCTCCATGCTTATACAAAATCCTAGGCATTCATACCAACACATTGTCCTGATGGGATCTGAAGTATGAGAAGGCGTCAACTAGGTGGAGAACAGAAAGAGCACAGAAGAGATCAGTCTAGAGACAGCCGCAGGGGTCCCACCATGTGGGGCCTTAGAGGAAGAGTTTGTAATTAATTCTAAGGGCACTCAGAAGCCATTGGAATCTTTTTTTGAAAAAACATTTTCTTTTATATTTTTATTTATTTTTGGCTGCACTGGGTCTTCGTTGCTTTGTGCGCGCTTTCTTTAGTTGCGGTGAGCCGGGGGCTACTCTTCGTTGCAGTGCACAGGCTTCTCACTGCAGTGGCTTCTCGCTGCAGAACACAGGCTCTGGGTGTGGGCTTCAGTTGTTGCAGCATGCAGGCTCAGTCAGTTGTTGCAGCATGCAGGCTCCGTAGTTGCAGCGTGCAGGCTCCGTAGTTGTGCTGCACGGGCTCAGTTGTTCTGCGGCATTGTGAAATCTTGCGTGAACAGGATCAAGCCTGTGTCCCCTGCATTGGCAGGAGGACTCTCATCCACTGTGCCACCAAGTAAGTCTCATTGGAGTCATTTGATGAGTGTTATGAAAGTCAAGGTGACAAGAGTTAGAAGGCTATTACCCATGCAAGAGATCACAATGACTTGTACTAAGAATAGTGAGAACTGAGGATTTAGGGAGATTAAAGAGGAGAAGGGGACTTGTGTCCCTGCGATTCGCCTTCCTACTACCAGTAGTGGGGTCTCCTGACATAGTCAGGCCTCTGGAGGTGACTGTTGATATCTAGCTGGCTGTCTGGGTCCAGAGAGTAATGATCCCCTATTTGGCCACAATCCAGATCAGATCTGGGGCTCAGGTTGGGGCTCCAATATGACCTTACCTGGGGCTTCTCCTCTCATCTGATTGCTCCTCATAGATCTGAATTCTAAAGGGATGGAGTGTCCCAGCCTCCGTACACACACACCTCCTCATGATGTCATTCATTCTCATGAAACACTGAAGGCTCTCAAAGTTATGTCTCTAGACCTCCCCCCATTTACACTGTTAAGTCAACATTGCAAATGTACCTCGTAGAAACAGAAAGAGATTGAGGAAAAGGGGACTTCTGTCCCTACGATTCTCCTTCCTACTGCCAGCAGTGGGGTCTCCTGACATAGTCAGGCCTCAGGAGGTAACTGTTGATTCTAGCTGACAGTCTGGGTCCAGAGAGTAGCAATTCCCTATTTGGCCCCAATCCAGGTCAGATTGGAGTTCCATCTCCACCCACCCCACCCTGCTCCTCCCACAGTCATTTCCCTTTCACGAAATGACACCTCTGTAGAAGCAAAACCCTCGAAATCACTTCACCCTCTCACTTTCACTCCCTGCACAAGTCCTTTGGGCTTCAGCTTGAAAATAAATTGTGAAAGTGCGTACTTCCACTGTGGCCACACTCCCTGTGATCTAAGCCACCTGTGACTCTCAGACTATTGCCATGGTCTCCTATCTGCCCTGCTCCACTAGCCCTTACCTCATATTCAACACAGCAGCTGGAGGGGTCTTTAAAAAAGAGATGTTACTATTTCAAATGTTTGCATATGTTAAGAATTGCAAATAGTCTACAAGAACAAACTGAGTCTCCTTTCCATGTCTTTGACTCCTCCGTCTGCTGTCTTCTCTCCTCAGAGGTGACTCTGGATCCAGCTTCTTTAGACTTGTAGAGACACTGTGGGCATGACTCTGCATTTGTGAATGATTTGTTTAAAATGTAAATGAGACTTTGTCCCTTCCTTGATAAAAACCTTTTGATGGTCCCCCAGCAAAGTGAGACTAAAATCCAAATTCCATCGCGAGGCTATAGGACCCTGCTTGTGGCACCTGGCCACTCTCTGCTTCCTCAGCCCTCCTCCACCCTCACTCTGCTCCAGTCGAGCGGCACCGCGCCCCGCCCCTTGCTTTCCTTCCATTCTCAGGATTTGCGCCCTGGCTGGTCCCTCATCTTAGCACACTCTTGCAGCCTATGTGGACTTGCAGGCTGCCTAAAGATCACTTTCCTGAGTTCTCACGGTCATCATCCCATCCCCCGTAAAGAGAGTGCATTTGCTCTATTTGTAATATATCACAGAATGCGATTATTTTCTCCAGTGGGGCTGGTCTCTTTGGTCACCACAATTGATGCCCAGCACAGAACTGGAAATGGCACTAATAATAATGATTTTAAAAGGAGAAAAACTATCATTTAGGTTGTCACTGTGCCAAATACCGATCTAATAGTTTATCAACTCATTTGATTCTCATAGCCATTTTAGGGTTAGCTAGTATCCCTGGTGGCTCAGAGGTTAAAGCGTCTGCCTCCGATGCGGGAGACCCGGGTTCGATCCCTGGGTCGGGAAGATCCCCTGGAGAAGGAAATGGCAATCCACTCCAGTATTCTTGCCTGGAGAATCCCATGGATGGAGAAGCCTAGTAGGTTACAGTTCACGGGGTTGCAAAGAGTCGGACACGACTGAGCGACTTCACATAGTATCCATATTTAAGAAACAAGGAAACTGAAGCAAGAAATGTTATACACAACTACTAACGTGAATACGCAGTCCTTTAATCGAAGAGTGAATGAACGAATCAATGAATGGCACTGAGAGCCGAGTGGCAAGGAGAAGTAGAGGGAGGAGGGCGGAGCCTAGGTCGCGGGAGCCAGTGGGCACGCTGCTGTGGGACCGCCGGCTCCGCCCAAGCCGCGCGGAGGCCGCTGGGAGTTGTGGTCCCTCGCCCGCCTGGCCACGTCACTGCCTTGCAACCCTAAGTCCTCTCCTGAGTTTCTGGAACGATCCGTATTTCCGAACCTCTAGGTCGGTTCCCTTGCCTCCAGGCCTATTATTCCTTCCTCCCTCTCTTTCTGACGCGTTCCGACGTAGTCTCCCGGTTCCGCCGCCCGGCATGCCCCCCCAGGCCAGGAACCCGCTTGGTATCACCCTCTACCTTCATTCCCCGCCCAGACTCCCTTCGGTGGGGCCGCCCAGCCCCGCCCCCTGAGGTGGTTTCTTTCACGTCTTCTCAGCCCCTCCTTTTCGTGCGCGTGCGGCCCAGGGCCCCGTCCAATTGCCTAGGTCCCCGCCCCACACACCCTTTCCCTGGCCAGCCCCCGGCCCTGTTTGGTACGCCCCGGCCACGCCCCCTCGCGGACGCGGTTGGTACGCGCCGCGCTCCCCTGCTCGCCGCAGTGGTTCGGCCGCGGCGACCCCTCTCCGGAGGCGCGTCCCCTGCGCTTGGTACAGCCCGGCCCGTCTCCCCCGGAGCCGCGCGCCCGCGCCCCTCAGTCGGCGCAGCCCGCAGCCCCCCGTGCGGCCCGTGGCAGCCCCCCAGCCCGCTCGGCTCGCGCCCGCCATGGTTCGTCCGCGCCGCGCCCCGCACCGCTCCGGCGCTGGGGGCCCCCTCGGGGGTCGAGGCCGCCCCCTGCGGCCTTTCACGGCGCGCGCCGCCCGCTCGCGCTCCTGGCCGGCCAGCCCTCGGGGCCCGCAGCCGCCGCGGATCCGGGCTCGCTCGGCCCCTCCCATGGTGAGCCCCCCGCCCTTTTTCCAGAGCTTTCCACGGCCCCGCCCCAGATGTGTAT
>SJYT01061374.1:339742-395952 GCA_006410635.1 Cephalophus harveyi | reverse complement strand
AAACTTGCTCTCCGCGCAGGGAAGCTGGAGGTGGGGGAGGGGCGGGGGGCGATGGCGAGGGGCCCCGCGAATCGCATTCGCGCGCCCAGGTGTTGCCCCCGGGGGCGTTCAGCAGGGCGCCGGTGGCGTGTGTGCCCGGGGTTCGTTTGCGCGCTTGCCCAGGTGCGGGATGTCCCCACTGATCGCGGCAAGCCCAGATCTTAAACATAAACATAGCTTCGCAGGGACGCTAAGTTAGACACGCTTACCCAGACCCACAACCTGTACATACTTCTCAAAAATCTTCCTAAGGTTTTTGGGGCGGTAAATTCACACATCCCAACGTTTAAAAACACGCACAGCTAAACCGTGACACGCTTGCTCAGATGCGCCGTTTACCCTAACCTGGGGCTAATTAATAAATACCCTGCCTCACCGTTGTACGTGGCGGGGACCTGTGGCAGCTGCACACCAGCCTTAAGCAGGTTTTCTTGATGTTAGAGTCAGATGCCCGGACTCTGAACACCTCTCTGCGCTTAAACATCACCCTTCACTCCAACTGCTTCCCAGTTTCTTAGCGTTCATGTCCTCTTGTTCACGAGCCTCTTCTGGGTCCTTAAACGTCCGTCTTAAGGCTTTTATCTTTTTTCAAGTACTAAATAGGCTTCCTATGCAGTGACTAGCAAAACACATGTGGGAGGCACGGCCAGGTTTTACATACACGCCTGTCCAGATGTGCAACTTCCTTGCAGGATTGCATTTGGTCTAGTCCTTAAACGTGACCCTCCACCTTGATGCTCATCCTGCATTCGGTGAGACCTGGACTTAAGCTGCTCTGATCTTCACCCCCCAGATTAAAACGTGGTTAGTCTGGTGACTAGAAATACGGCAGGTGTCCCTGGTGCTCACATTACCTGGGTCCTTAAGTGCGTTTGTCTGGATCCCGAAGGCTTCTGCACTTGTGTGATCTAACTAGTTTCTTGGATGTTATGGGCTCTGGCTGTGGTGCCTGTGCACCCAGCCAGGGCTCCGACAGTCTATCTCCATCTCAGGAACACACACCACCATGTTCTTAGAGTAGGAAGCTCTCTGCCTTTCTTCCTGATTTCACTGGATTGTCTGAATCCCAGAACCACCTGCCTACATGAAGAGCACGCTTGCTCAGATTTCTTTCTTTTAAGCTCTTGCGAAATATAGTTTTTCCTGTCTCATATTCTGGGGCAGAAGACACCTGTGTGCTTTATAGGAAATTTGGAAAAAATACTCAGTAGTAAGATGAAAAGTAATAACCACTTTTATTTTTCCTGGCTGCCTGGAGGCACCTACTAGAGAGGTTTTCGAGTTTCCTGCTGCCCCACAGTCCAAAACTCTCCCTTGTTTTGAGATGCTTTTGGTGTGTGTGTGTTTTTAAATATGACTGGATAGTGCCCCACGAGTAGGATGTGTCCTGCTTGGCTTTCTTCTGCCAGCATTCTGGTGTTTTGCAGGTGCTTTCAAGACACTGTGTTTGGGAGACCCTCCGTTTGTTGTCTGGCTCCTGGTTCCCAGAGAGTTCTGTTTTCTGTGCTTCCGGTCGCTTCCTCCCGCCTCCCTAGGGTCAGCCTGAAGTGGCTGCAGCCTGGGCTGCATGAGGGAGGGCTGGAGCCCACCTGGCGGGAGCTGGGGAGAGCCTGGATTCTCTCTCCAGGGCCAGGGGAACCGTGGAAAAGAGTTCTGTGCTTGAGACGGGATGGGGCAAGCTGGTGTGCCAACCACACAGAGCCTAGTCTGGCTGTGCATCGTGGGGTGTTCTGAGGCGGCTCTGGAGCCTCAGAGAACTGCTTCTGAGTCGCGTCTCAATAGAGGGACCCCAAATTGATGATTCTGGGAGGATGAGTGGGGCGCATCTCTTGAAGGGGAGAGCATGGCAGGCCAGGGCAGAGCTTGGCCCGAGCAAAGGCCGGAGGGGAAGCAGCTGGTCGCTTTCAGGGACCAGCGTTGAGAGGACAGGCGGGCCGGGCAGAAAAGGACGTGGGGGCCACCCAGTCTGAGTCTCAGCTCTGGAAGAAAGGGTTTGGCGACTGCCCGGGGCGATTTGCCACAGGGGATCTGGAGGTTGGGGTGTCCCTTCTGGGGTGGGTCAGGGGCAGCTCCTCAATCGCCTCCCCCTCTCCCACAGCAAGGTGCTCGCGTCTTCGGGGCCTTGGGCCCCATCGGACCCTCCTCGCCCGGACTCGCCCTCGGGGGCCTGGCCGTTGGTGAGCACCGGCTCAGCAACAAGCTGCTGGCCTGGAGCGGTGTCCTGGAGTGGCAGGAGGTGAGCGCACGCAGCCAGCGCCCTGGGAGTCTGCGGGGTGGGGCTGATTGGGAGGTCCCGCAGGTGGGCAGCCAGCCCGCACAGCTGGGCCGTGTCCAGAGACCCCTCTGCCCCTACCACAGAAGCGCAGACCCTACTCGGACTCCACCGCGAAGCTGAAGCGGGCCCTTCCCTGCCAGGCCTATGTGAACCAGGGCGAGAACCTGTGAGTGCCGGCAGGGTGCGAGGGTGGGCGGCGGAGGGGGTACGCCCCCCTGACCCCTCTCCTCCTGCAGGGAGACTGACCAGTGGCCGCAGAAGCTGATCATGCAACTGATCCCACAGCAGCTGCTGGTGAGACCTGGTAGGCAGAGCTCTGCCGGGACAGCGAGGCGGGTGGCAGGGTCCTGGGAGACTTCCGGGGGCATCCCCGGTCCCTGTGAACTGGGGTCTCCTTGCTTAGAAGGGAAAGCAGAGGAACCCAGCTCTCCGCCAGGCCAGGCCGGGGCAGGCATGGAGCACAGGAGCAAAGGGAGGGGCCTCGGCCCACCTTCCGGGGAGCCAGGTGCTTGTTTGGGCCACAGCCCCTGGCAGGGACCTGGAAGTGGGGGTGACGGGAAAGAGCTGGAGCAGGGAATAGTCCTCATCTGCAGTCCCCTGGGGGGAGCCAGGGCGTTTCTGTAAAACCAAGGCAGTGGTCTGAGAGTAGTGAGTGCTCAGTAAACTCGAGCTGGTGAGGTGGTTGAGTCAGGGTTCAGACACAGCTGGCGTGGGCACGTCTCCAGCAGCTGCCCAAGGGAAGCTGCCCGGAGGGCTCCCCTCTGGGGTCTCTCCAGTCCTTGGTCCCCTTTGGGACAGCCTGCCTCCCGGCTACGGTCTTCAGGGGGTGCTGTGCGGCCCTCCCCTTCTTCTTGGGATTGTGACAAGTGTGGGGTCTCTCTCCTGCCTGGTCACCCCGTGTTCAGCACTGTTTGCTGAGAGAGCGCCTGCTCCACCCCGGTGGGGACAGGGACACCTGTGAGGCTCAGGTTCTCCTGTAGTCCAGCCAAGGAGGCAGTAGCTTCTCATGCAACAGGCGTCTGTGTGGCACTTGCTGTGTGCACTGTTGTGCCATTGTACAGATTGGGTAGCTGAGGTGCAGAGGTGACTTGTCTTGGGTCAAAGCTAGGAGGACGCAGAGCTGGGTCTGCTCACAGGCTCTGCTCTGGCATCTGCCCCAGGTGTGGTGGCCTCCATCCACTGGGCCCAGGCTCCAGGGACAGGGCCGGCCTGGGGTGGGGGGTGGGGCGGGGGAGACGGAGCCCTCTCAGCACCCTCGCCTCCGTTCGTGGAGCCCGTCCTGACCCCAGCTTCACTGTGGGGGCGACACCGAGGTGCGGGTTCTCGGGCCGCGGCGGCCCTGGTCCCTTGGAGGGTTTCTGCCCCTTGATGCCCCCCCTCCCGCAGGCGGGCTGCATGCTCTTCCCGCACATCTCCCCGTGCGAGGTGCGCGTGCTCATGCTGCTGTACTCGTCCAAGAAGAAGATCTTCATGGGCCTCATTCCCTACGACCAGAGCGGCTTCGTCAACGCCATCCGACAGGTCATCACCACCCGGAAACAGGTGTGCCCCGGGGCTGCCGCTCACCCTGAGGCTCTGCAGGGCCCGTGAGGAGCTGAACGGGCTCGCTGGCACAGCGGTCTGGCGGGCGGGGTGTGCGTGTGCCATGGCTCCCACCTCACCAGCGGTTCACAGTATCCCCTTCACCTGAAAGTGTCCCAGCCACGGGCATGGGGGCAGCAGGGTTGGGCCAGTGCTGGGGAGTCTCCAGGCCTGTGGGCAGCCTGGGAACACAAGCCCGGCAGGGGTCCGAGGCAGGGCTGGGCCCTGGGGCAGCCTCCAGGTTCCCAGGCTCCTTCTCTGGGGAGCCCGGGGCACCAGCCCACCTGTCTGCTCCCACAGGCAGTGGGACCCGGCGGCGTGGCGGGCCCCGTCCAGATCGTCAACAACAAGTTCCTGGCATGGAGCGGAGTCATGGAGTGGCAGGAGGTGAGGCCAAGGGGACCTTGGGACCAGTGCTTTGTCACTGACCCAGGGTGCCTCCCATTTCTGACCTGACCCTTTTCCCCCCAAAAGCCCAGGCCTGAGCCCCACAGCCGGTCTAAGCGGTGGCTGCCATCGCACATCTACGTGAACCAAGGGGAGATCCTGTGAGTGGCGGGCAGGGGGCGGGGCTGGCGGGCAGGGGCGGGGCTGGCAGGAGCCCCGCCTCCTGACCGAGGGCTTGTCCACGCAGGAGGACCGAGCAGTGGCCGCGGAAACTGTACATGCAGCTCATCCCGCAGCAGCTCCTGGTGAGCAGAGAGGGGCGCTGCCTGTTATGCTCGTGGAGGAGCGTGGGGTGTTACAGGCCTGGCTTCGAGGGGGTCACAGCCGGGGTGAGGTGCGGGGTCGCGGGGTGGCCACCGGGTGGGGCCTCATGGAGCTGCCCCCGGGCCCTGCAGACCACCCTGGTGCCGCTCTTCCGGAACTCCCGCCTGGTGCAGTTCCACTTCACCAAGGACCTGGAGACACTGAAGAGCCTGTGCCGGATCATGGACAACGGCTTTGTGAGTGGGGCGGGGCGCGCGCTGGGCTGACAACCCCAGATAGAGTGGCTCAGGGCGCAGGAGCCGAAAGGAGGTGGAGGGGAGGTTCCCCCAGAACCGGCCGTGGGAAGCGTGCAGTGCTGTGTGCCTGGACCTCACTTATCCTGACCCTGGTTCACAGATGGGGAAACGGGCTCAGAGGCCATGCCCACATGTGCTGGGCTTCTGGTTCCTGCTCCGCTGTCTGGGTTACCCCTGCTCCCAGGCTCTTACCTGCCCCGTGTCCTCTCCCTTCCCTGGGACGGGGTCTGTCTTGCCTCCAGCCCGCGCTCTTAAACCCCCGGCGCTCATCTGCTGCGCGTATCGATTGGTCCCTCTGCTCTGCAGGCCTCGGTCTCTCCGTCTGGGAAGTGAGGGCGGGCTTCTGGGCTCCTGAAGCCACAGCTGTCCCTGTCCACTTTTGGGTGTTTGCTCTACCGGGTCCGGCTGTCCCCAGCTCAGCATTTCTTTCTAAATCAGCTGAAGGCGTCATAGTTGTGCCTTCGTGCTTTTGAGGGGCTGGTTGTGTATGCCTTTTGTAGTAAAGGAGAGTTGAAGAGTTCAGAGTTCCCTCAGGGAGGCCTTACTGTGAGCCCCCCGCAGGCTCTCAGCTGCAGTGGGTGCTGGGAGCGCCTTCCCCCGGCCCTGTCACCATTGGCCCCTGTGGTGGCACACAGCCAACGGTGGCACAGCCCCTTCTGGGGCCCAGCGGGGCCTCAAGCTCTCAGCCTGGGAGACAGGGACAGTGACCCCCAGGCCTGCAGAGGGCGAGGATCTGGTGAGATGGGTCGGGAGGTGCTTGGTGCCTGTGGGTGCTGTGATGCTTGGCCACGGGGTGTGTCGCCTGCCCAGCCTCCCTGCTCTCAGCTGCCTCTAGGGTTTCCCCAGTGGAGGTGGCCCTGGGGCCCCGCCGTGGGGAGGCTTGTGTGCGATGCTGTCCGTCACGGCTGTGGCTGGTCCTGGGTGCTCGCCCGGCCGGCATGGGGGTCACAGGATCACCGGAGCGTGCTGGGAAGACACTTGGGCAGGCGCTTCTGTCTCGGGCCCCCTCGTGGGAGTGGTGACAGGCTTGCAGATGCTCCGTCCTCTGGACGGGGCTCTCGAGGGGAGGAGTAAGCTGAGGGCCAGCCATGACCGCGCTCTGCACCGCCAGGCCGGCTGCGTGCACTTCTCCTACAAGGCCTCTTGCGAGGTGCGCGTGCTCATGCTCCTATACTCCTCGGAGAAGAAGATCTTCATCGGCCTCATCCCTCACGACCAGAGCAACTTCGTCAACGGCATCCGGCGCGTCATCGCCAACCAGCAGCAGGTGCTGCAGCGGAACCTGGAGCAGGAGCAGCAGCAGCGAGGGGTGAGGGCCCCCCTCGCCGCGCCCCTTCTCCCCGCCCTGCCCCGGCCCGCGGCTGACTCCTCCCTGCTGTCCTTCCCCACAGATGGGGGGGTAGTGGGCCCCCCCCGGGGCCGGGCCTCTCCAGGAGTCACAGATGAGGCCCCTGCGAAGACTGGTGAGTGGCAGCCGGCCCAGGGCAGGAGGGCCCCGTGGACACACCTGCGGTTGGGAGGTGGTGTGACCCTGGCCTCCAGGAGACCAGAGAGGGAGAGGCCCGCCTGACCCGGCTGAGCCCCTGGGAGGCTTCCGGCCTGGGGCGGGGTGTGGGGGCACCCCGCCCAGTCCCTCTCTCTCTGCCCCCTCCTCCCAGGTCAGATGCTTCTGAGCAGGGGCCTCTGGGGACTGCGCCCACCCAGCGAGATGGAGGACCACGTCCTGAGATGTCTCCGAGGACAGCCCCCACCCTGTACGTTTCCCCAATAAAATCTTTTAAAAGCCCTCTGGCCACTTGGCTCTGTTCAGACTCCCGGCTCCGGAGAGGCCGGGCCCCTCTCACCTGAGCTGGGAGAGGGTGCCACCGTGCACGGAGCTGCCCAGCCTGGGCGGTACCTGCCACTCCAAGTTTTCTAGGATTTTTCCTGCAGCCGCTCCCAGGCTGCCCTCCCTGCCCTGTGGCTTCCACGGGCCTCACTCGGCTAGCAGCAGACACAAGGTAGGGCCAGGCAAGTTCCAGCTGCCACCACCATAAGCCTTTCCAACCCAGGAGAGGCAGGGGCGCCCATGGGGGCAGAGTCCCCAGGAGCACCTTCCTGGTACCCTGGGCCCAACGGGTCTGTGCTGCTGGCCTGGCTGGGCGAACCACCCTTCTCCCCAGCAAAATGCTGGCCAAGAGATAGGAAAAATAGCATTTATTGTGGGGAGGGGCGAGGGCCGGGGGGGCAGGGTGGCTCAGCCCTCTGAGAACTGGCGGTACAGCCGCTCGAGCTGCGGCACCACGTGCAGCTGAAACGGGATCTCCAGGACGGCCGCAAAGCCTTCGGCCAGCGTGGGGGCCTCGAACTGCTTCCTGGCGGCAGAGGGTGCAGGCTGGAGGCGAGACCCAACCTTTGGGCTCAACCCGATGTCCCCTCACCTCACCCTGCGGCCCCCACCTGTAGCTGTAAATGACGACGTCGGACACAGGCATGTGGGAGGAGTCTGTCATCTCCCGGTCGTTTCCTCTGCTTCAGGGCCGCCTCACATGCAGTCACACAGCGCTGCCATGAGCCCAGAGTGTCCTGGAGACCCAGAGAGAGATCAGGGATGGGGCCTGGGAGACCCAGGGGCACAGGGACCCAGAGCCGGTGGGGGGACACCGAGGCAGAGTGATGGAGAATCAGAAAGGAGAGCTGTCCAGGGGTTGGGAGGTACTGAACACCAAGTCCTACCCTGTTTACGTGGACGTATCCGGCTGACACGAGATGCTCCCGGAGGAAGGTGGACTTCCCGGCTGTGAAGGGCACAGGGTGAGTGGGGCCTGAGGAGTTGGAGAGGGGCTGGGGCTTCTGGGGGTCAGGGAGTCTCACCCCCAGGAAATCCCACGGCGACGACCACCTCCGGGTCTGAGCTTAAGAGGGAGCTGGACTCGGGGAGGCAGAGAGGCCCAGAGCGGGCGATGCTCCTCTGGGAGAGACAGACGATAAGAGAGACACGGCCCCATCCCTGTGCGCCCCCAGCCCCGCAGGCCTCATCGGGTCAAAGGCTGGGAGCTCAAAGGGCCCCATCCCTGTGCGCCCCCCACCCTGCCCTGCAGGCCTCACCGGGTCAAAGGCTGGGAGCTCGAAGCGGGCCGCGGGCCACTTGAGAAAGAACTCCTCTGGTGTGGTGAAGGGCAAGCCCAGGTTCAGGGCAAACTGCGGGGCGAGGGGGCAAGTCAGGTGGGGTGGGGTGGGGCTCCGGGGCCGGGATAGGGTGGGGCACTCACCAGGCGGTCTGCACAGGAGAAGTCTTTCTTCTTGCGCCCAGGGGCCCAGTTGGCTGGGCGTCCCGCTGCGTCTGGAACACGGAGCCCCGTCTCCACCAGCATCCTTAGGAGCGGCCCATCCGCATCAGCGTCCAGCACCCACCCACCTCCCCAGCCCCAGGCCCTTACCTCCCACAAAGATGCTGTCCCCGATGGAAATGGGCACGCCCTCGTTGGCCTGGGCAAGGACACGAGAGGCAGTAAGGAACCCACGCCCACATCTGTCGCACCAACAGGTTCCGCCAGGAGGTCCGCTAGGTCGGTGCCCCGCACTAGGCCTGACCTCTAGCCTCTCAGACCTCAGCCACTTCTCAGCCGCTTCACTGCCTGTTCCACAAGCGGCCGCCAGAGGGCGCCCGCTCCCACCTGGCGCGGCTCCGGACCCCACGGAGTCTGACCTCGAACTCGGCCCCTCCCTGCTCAGCTGTAGCCACACAGGCCTCCTCCCTGCCCGCGAAAACACCGGACTCCATCCACCTCAAGATCCTTGCACTTGCCGTTACTCTTCTCTTTCCTTAGATGACACACACACTCGCCACCTTTAAGCCTTTAATCAACACCCGGCCGTACCCTCACTGTTTACACATCCATCAACACACTTATCGTCCGCGCCCTCCCTAGTCCAGGAGCGCCCGGGCGCAGGCAGATCTGTCTTGTCCACTAACACGTTCAGCTCGAAAAGCTTTGTTTCTTCTGAAGAACAAACCCATGAATGAATCCACAAGTGATTTCTCTCCGGACCACTCTGGTTTTCCGAGTTTAAAAGCACTGGCCTCACCCACCAGCACTAGGACATGATAGCAAAGAAACTGCGGCGGCCAGGCCCGGGGAGGGGGTGACAGGGAAGGCCACGGAGCAGGGACCTGGAGTGGGCAGGCGGGCGGGGAGCCCTGGGAGTCGGAGGCTCACCCGTTCCTGCAGGTGGTCCCACATGCCGCTCACCGGCTTCCGGTACAAGCCTGCGTGGGTGGCCACCAGCACCTGTGGATGGGGCGGGGTCAGACACCGTCCTTGACTCTTGCTCCGACACCCAGTCCTTCAAAGGCACCTGAATCCCAAGGACACTACGCCAACCCTCACCAAGGTGAGCACCGCTTACACTGCAGCTGTCAGCATAACCGCGCCCGGGGCCCCCATCCTCTCTCCAACTGGCTCACCATGTCACACTTTCTCCCCGGGTCTCTGTTTCCTCCTTTCTGGCCCACCGCGCTATCTCTGGCACCTGTCTCAGCCTCTCTGTCCCTCTACATAGTCCTTCAGCCTCCCATGCAGCCATACCTGAAAGGGGACTCCCAGCTTCTCCACCACAGCCTCCACCTTGGCTTTGAACTCCTCCGCTCGCAGCTTTCCGCGCCCGATGCCCATCTGGTTGGTGAAGATCACCAGCTGTTAAGGAGATGGGGTGTCACCCCGGCCCCTCCTCATCAGGCCCAGGCCCGCCTTGTGAGCCGGCCCCCAAGGGGCACACACCTTGTAACCCTCCGCGGCCAGTTCCTGGAGCTTCCGCGGAATCTCTAGGTACAAGATCCTAGTGCGGGCAAGGAAGCGCAAGGTGACCTGGGGCCTGGATGCGCCTCACCACCCTCTCCTACTGCCTCCAATCACCTCCAGTCACTGGGGCCAGTGGGGAAGACCTTCCCAGAACGTGTGGTGATGAGGGTCCCGTCCAGATCAAAACCAGCCACCTGGCGTCACCCAGAAAAAAGAGCCGCACTGTTACCCCTCTGGTCCACCTCGCTCGCAGGCTGGTTCGCATCAGTTCTGCAAGCTGGGACTATGACCGCCGCCCCTTACAGATGGGGAAACCGAGTCACAGCTGGCCTACCCATCTTATGTAAGGACAAGGATGCCACCCGGACAGCAGAGAGTGAAATCTTCTCTACCACCTCCCATTCCTCCTGAGCCCCTCAGTATTTCAATCTTTAAAATGGGTTTCGTATCCGACCCAGCCTCCTTCCATGGCCTATTTTCACTTCAGGGGACTAATAACCATGAAAATCCAAATAGGAGCTAAGTTTTGTTTAGGTGTTGACTGGACTGTGCTAGAGCTGTCTTCAGCTTGGGCCTCACCTTGCCCCGAGGCTTCACACCAGGTGCTGTGAACACCAGCAGCTTCTCGAAGGTCTCCCAGCCAGGGGATGACTTCCTTATCTGCTTTTTCTGCTGCTCAATATTTTCCTCCTCTCGCTCTCGGGTCACAGGAGGGGTGCTGGGTGGAGTGTCTGGCTGGGATTCTGGAGTGAGGGCCTCTTCCCAGCGCAGGGTCAGCGGGTGGAGGCCATTGACCAAATACAGCGTGTCCCCCACCCTCAGAGCGCCCTTCAAACCCGGTCTCAGTTCCTGGGTCCCGGCAGTTGAGGGGTTAACTCCCAGCTGTAGAGAGGCGGTAACTGGAGCTGGCCCTACCCCCGGCAACTTCCTCCAATCAAATAACCCGAGAAAGGACTCGCCGTTCTCCACCAGCCAATCAGACCCTTGAGCCCCGCCTCTTCACCGTGTACCGCCAATCAGGCTCTGGGAAGATTAGCAGCCTCCCGTCTTACCCAATTTAAATGGGGATGAATGTTTACCCGATTGCAGAGGGCCACACCTGTTCCCCTCCCAGTCTGGTTTTCCCAATTGGGCCCGTCCCCCGCTGGGTGACGATTCTCCGTACCCTCCATCCTCACCCCCAGTCCTGCTGCCTCTTGTTAAGGAATCGGTACCTGTTTCACTGCCACCGTCCGAGTCTCAGGGTCAGCGACCAGCTCCACTGAAGATTGAAGGGGTGGAGTCAGCATCTGAATCCTTGGGTGACTGCTTCTCTCTTTACTGGGGAGCACGCCCCGCTTCAAACCACGAGATGGGGCCACAGCACCCATTCGGCAGGAGGAAGCAGTTTATTTTCTAAGTAGGACTGGCTCACTCCTTGACATGCAGGAGCCAGATAAAGGCCTTACAATTGCCTGGGACACTAGTCCTCGCCTAGGGAGACAGCAGGTATTTTTCTGTGTAGAAATGGCTTCTCCTTGACAATGTAGGACCTTGACAAGATGCAGATTCCGGGCTTGGCCCGCTACCACCCATCTCTGCTTAGCAATATGCACTTTTCTCCATAGAACCGGCTCTCTGCTTAACAAGGGTCGTGGCCTCATTTAAGTCTTCGCGGCAGCTTGTGGGTATCCTTCTCTGCCCAGTGACAAGTGTCTCGGGATGGACTCCATCCGCTCCCATTCAAGGTGTCTAGCTAAATCCAGGTCAAGCACCCTTTTTCTTTCTGTCCTCTCCACAGGGGGCACCTACCAACTTCGGGACTGGCCGCACTACGCAGTTCCGCATGGTGGCCAAGCATATCCCCTCCTGTCTATCTTTCCAACTGCCTGTGTTCCCGCTCCTTAAGCACGCCACACCACCCGGTCCAGCTCAGGCCCCGCCCCGCCTACCCTGGTTTCTGGAGCACTTCCGGTCGGTAACCTGCGTCAAGGGTCCCCGGCCCAGGACCAGAGCTTGCCCGCCTGGAGGCAAGAAGATGGGAGGCGCTCCCCCAGCGGGGCTCTCCAGCCACAGGCGACCCTGTGCCTCCACCCTGGCCATTCTGGGAGTCGGCCTAAGGGGAAATAGGGACACAGGTTTGAGTGGCAGCCCTCAGTCGCTACAGGAAGTCCCGCCTCCTCCCGCCGTCTCCACTAGGAATTCCTTTCTTCCTCTAAAGGTTCCGGAAGTCCCACCCACTCGTCGGCCTCAGGATAGCTCGGTTTCCCAGGCGACGACGCCCCACTCTACCTCCGGGAGCCTGGACCCCGCTTTCCAGGGCAAAGGCCGAAAAATTCCTGCTCTCGCCTCGGCCCCACGCTCACCCCTGCCCACCGCTTGGTTCATTCGCCACTTCCGACCGGGGACGCCTTGCCGGAGGCGCTGTGCCTCCGACTCGGCTGGCTGCTGTCTCTCCGCCCACGGAAATGACTCTTCCAACCGAAGTGGGCGGGGCTTATAAGCCCCGCCCCCTCAGGCCCAGGAACCCTACGGTCCCTCTGCAGCTCTGACCTTCATCTCCTCTGCTGCAGTATGAGACTCAGGCCAGTAGAGGGGAGTGGATTCCATGCTCACAGATTTTCCTCTTTCCGCGTTGAAGTTTTATGTTTCATTTCTTTTGCCGGAGATGGTTACAGCGGGAGGAAGTTCTCTTTAAGGTTATTGTCAGTTGACGAAATCCCGCCGGGACAGTAATACTGCAGTTTTCTCATCTAGTGTGAGGATAATCGTTTCCACTTTGTGGGGTTACAAGGAAGGTTGAGTTAGTACATGTAAATAATTTGTAAAGGTATCTAGGTAATAGTTTACCCTGTTGAAGTCTTGTCTGTTGTTAGCATTCCATCGGTGGTGATCTGATGGGAGACGAGGATTCCGCGTTTGCATCCTCAGACCAGAAGCCATTTGTTCTTTTACCTCCAGCTGTCTTAGTCCGAAACCCGGCCTCAGCTGGGGGTTCCTGGCTTTTCCTGGGAACTACGTGGGCTCAGCTGAGAAGGCAATGGCACCCCACTCCAGTACTCTGCCTGGAAAATCCCATGGATGGAGGAGCCTCGTGGGCTGCCGTCTATGGGGGTCGCACGGAGTCGGACACGACTGAAGCGACTTAGCAGCAGCAGCATGTGGGCTCAGGAGACCGACTCAAAACTATTCTCATTCCGAAATTTACAGCCCTGAAGATTGGGATTCCACTATCACAGGAATGGAATCCTTTCTTCCACCCTGTGTATCTACCTTTTCTTGTCTGTGAAATGGGGACGAGTCCAATTCCCAACTTTGCGTGGAGAAGCAATGAGACCTGCTCATTTGGCTTCGAAAAATTTTGAATGAATACCCAGAACACACGTCATATTCATTTGTCAGAGGTAAAACTCTTTAATCTCAGAGCGCCCCTCCCAACTCCCGATCCCCACCCTCGACTCTCTCCCCTACGCCAGGGCCGGAGAGTGAGGCCCCCTGCCCCCCACCTTGGGTGGACGAGGGCCCTTTAAGGCACCTGTGGGGGTGGGGAGAGAGGGGCGGGAGCTGGTAACGTCCTGGATGCAAGGACGGGTTTGATTGGCAGGCAGTTGTGGGATGTAACCAATGAGAGGGTGTCAGACGCAAGAACCGGATCAGGCCATCCCTGAGGGGGCCAGAGGGACAATTGTCGGGACTTCGGCGAAAATCAACCCCGGCCCCAGTAGTGTTAAGAACGTAAATTTAACGCCACAGGCCAATCCTGGGCACAGGAGGAGTTGGCTACGCCCCCAGGAGGCTAGAGCCAATCAAATGGGGGAACTCAAGAAGGGTTGTTGAGTCTCTCGGGAGATTGGTCAAGCCCTTTACAGTGTTCAAGTCAATCAAAAGGAGGAGCTGTCCATTCGCTATGCTGAAGGGGAGGACGATTACCCAATCCTGGAGCTTGACTCTTTCGGGAATGGAGCCAACGCCTTGCGAATTAGCCACGACCCGGTCGCGGAGGGAGCCAATTCCTTACTAGAAAAAAATCTGTCGCTGGGCAGAGAGCCGACAGACCCAATTCGGAAATTGGATAGGCCCCTCTCAGCGGCGCAGTTGTCGTCGTGGGCTGGAAGGGTGGCGGGAATCTGCAGGGACTGGTCAAGCCTGGTGGCCCCGGGGGGTGGGAGGCCGGTCCCGGATCTGACTCGGATTGGCGGGCCCCGGGGGCGGGGCAGGGGTGTAGTGTAGGAGTGGGACGGACGCCGGGCCGCGTAGCTCCCTGGGCCTCAGTATTTCCGCTTCAGCTTCTGGAAGTCGCTGGTGTTGAGCCGTGGCCGCGGCAGGTCCCCGAAGACCTGAGTGTCCTCGGCCTCCCGCAGCACCAGGGCGCGCATGCTCGCCGCGATACGGTCCAGGTCCGGTGAGGAGGGCTGTGGGAACGGCGACACGGACGGGGTCACAGCCTGCACCCCAGGGCTCCGGGTCCTCTCCTAGCACTTTGCCCCTGCGACGCCTACGGCCTGGCAGCCCCTTCATCCTGTCCTGCTCCGTTTAGGGCTCTGCTACCCAACTCAAGGCACCACCTCCTCCAGGAAGCCTTCCTGCCCCTCTCCTCCCCGCATTCTCAGCCTGGTCCTTTGTGCACGCCTGTCTCATGCCGTCCTTCCAGAGTGGAAGTGCTGCCTGGGTGCTGTCCATCAAGGCTGTGTGTACCCAGAGTCTCATGTCCGAGGACCAGGTTTGGGACTCAGTCATGTTCTCATCAGGCTTCTGCCAGCCACTAGCTGTCAACAGGGATTTTATCTCCCTAGGTTTCTGTCTCCCCTCTGAAAAATGGGGCAGATAGCAGGGTGTGGGCCAATTTCCACAGTGATTGCTAAAGACAGCTGAACAACCGAGTCGCCAGGGCTGAGAGAAGGAGCCCTCTCCCTTCCAGTCTCCACCAGGGAGGGGTCCTCATTCTACCTGCCAGCACCCAGTGCTGCCTCCTTTCGGGCCCTGTCACCCTCGGCTGGGCCTGACGCCCAGCAGAGTGGAAGAGGCCACAGACAGAAGCCGGACTCAGGCCCTCTCGGAGGCCAGCCCAGGACCCAGCACTCAGGCCTTAGAGATTCAGTTAATTATGTTTCCACCAACAAACAAGGACGGCAGCAGCCAGTGAACCCTGCCAGTCTGTAAAGGAGGCCGCTGAGTGGCATAGGGAGGGGGAACCACAGGACCCAAGGCCTCCCGCCAGAGCTGTTTTCCAAAAGGAAGCAGGATTCCAAACCCAGCTGAGTCTCAGGAAGTCATGTGCACCCTCAGTGCCTCAGCTTCCCTTCTGCTTCAGAGCTTTAGTGGTGGGCGATGAGGACCCACCCAGGCCAGCCCAGGAATCCGTGTAGGACTGTGTGGGAGGAATGGAGGACAAGGGAGGTGGCACAGACTCCAGGAGGGGCCAGGAATATGAGGGGTGGGGGCGGAAAGCAATCTGACCGCGCTGAGCCACAGTTTCCCCATTTGGAGGGGACACCAAAACACCTGCGCCCTGCCCAGATCAGGAATTCTACTAAAAGAGCTATTTTGTGAAGGACAGGCCGCTCGCTCTCTACAAGGCTACAACGTAGTTAAAAGCTGCAGGGCTCTGGCCTGAGAACCAGCCTTGCGAGGAGGGGCAGATCAAACCTGGGAAATGTGGCATCCATGTCTGAGGGCTTCCTGGAGGAGACGGCTCTGAGCCCTTCCCCACACCCTCCTCCCTGCCTCCCCCACTTGCCCCTCACCGGCCCGTTCTCCTCATCAGACGACCGAGCTTCTGTCCTCTTCTCCTTGAAGGCCCAGACGGGCACGGACACGGGCAGGGACTTGGCGTACTGCTGTGTGGGCAGGGCTGAGGCCGGGGGCACCGAGTAAGCTGGGGGGCCAGCGGGAGTCTCCTCGCTCAGGCTGCCATCTGGGGGAGAGTGTGGACTCCAGGCTCTGTCCCCGCCTTGATCCCAGCTGCCCTCACCCCCCACTCCAGCGACAGGGACAGCCTGCAGCACTCACCGTCCGTGCTCTCGGGGTCTGACTCACAGAAGGGGGGTAGGTCCTGCAGCGTGGTGTCCTCGTCCATCACGAAGAGTCCTGTGGGTGGCGTCAGAGGCCCGGCCACTCGGCGCCTGCTGCGCTCTGAGCGCTGTGGGCCGCGGCCACTGCCACCACCTCCCCGTCCCTTGCACTGGGAAGGCCCCTGCAAGCCTTGGGGCTTCGGGAATAAGCCTCAGGCCTCGCACACCTTTCCCCTGGTTATCTGGCTGGCCTTCGGCAGAAATAAATCTAGTTTCTGTCTATCTGGTATCTCCCTGGGTGAAAACAACTGGTTGGATGAACACAAAATCTGTAAGATTCACTTGGGATGAACTGACTCAAAATACAGGATGAGAGGAAGATGAGATGATTATGATCCCTGTTTGACAACCAGGACCCGATGGTGCAGGGAGATGAACTTACTTGCCCTTAGTCTCACCTCTAATAAAAATCTGAACCTACGTCACCTGGCTTCACAGTCTGAGCCCTTAACCCCATGGGTTTGTCGAGCAAGTGAGAAAGTCAGCTGTTGGTAGTAACAGTAACAAGTGAGTAACTAATTAAGCCCTCCACCCACCGGCCACTGGAGAACTCCTGCTCACTCTTCAAAACCCTAACGTTACAGTCCAGTCTCTGGAAAGCATCCAAGCTCTTGTTTCCGCCCCTGCAGCCAGCTGCACCCTCTGTTGTTGCTTGTACCCCTGACCCTCTTTAACTCCTGTCTCTGCTCTCACTGGCATTAGGCACCCCACGTTTGCAAACAAGTCCTGTCCTACTCACACTCCCAGCTCAGAAGGTTCCCTCCCCGCCTGCCCCACACCCTCCACAGGGCACTGCTTCATGCCAGGACTCTTAATTCCTTGGCCAGACCTGCAGTACCTAGAAAAAAGGCCCTGAGTTGGCTTTCTCTGTACCCAGCAGCTCCCAGCAGAGCTGGTCCCAGGAAATGATGAAAGGAAACCCAGGCTCAGGGAGGAGAAATGACTCGCTCAAGATCACAGAGTGAGTCACAGGCCCGCCCACAGGACAAGCAAGCTGCACCCCTCCGGGAAAGCCCCCTGAGGAGGTGACTGACCAAGAGCCGCCCCGGCCCCTGCTGCCTCACCTCCATTATCGCTGACGCCCAGTCGCTCCCCAGACGTCTCCGTCTCTGTGGGTTCATCCTCGTCCTCCTCGTCTTCCTCCCTGGCCAGGGCAGGCCGGGGTGGGCTTCGCGCGGGGCTGGGCGGCTGCGGTGCTGGTGGGGGCACGGGGGGGCGGGCTGCGGCGGCCGCCCGGTGGGCCAGGGCGATGTCGTGGAGGCAGCGGCGGGCGGCCTCGGCCAGGGCCCCTCGGCCGTGGGCCGCGTAGGCGCAGGGGCCCGGGCGGGGTGGCGGGGGCGGCGCGGCTGTCAGCAGCACCAGCTCCGTGCCTGTCCGGGCCCGGAAGCGCTCGGCGGCCCCCACCACGGCCTCCCACAGCTCCTCGGGCCGCCCCGACGCCATTCGCGCCCTAGGGGCAGAGCAGGACAGAGGAGGCTGAGGCCCAGCGGACTTCACTGTCCACCCAGCCCCACGTGTCCACCAGGCCCTGGACTCCACGCCCAGCCCTGCTCACCACCTGATCCCAGCTGAGCTCCTCATCTCCCCCCACAAGCTGACCCCCGCCCTCCGTTTCTGCAGGACTCCTCTCCATTCAGACCTCCGGGGCCTGTCCTGGGCCCCCAGCCCATCCTCACCCTGTCCCCTCAGCCCCCGACTCTCCTCTTAGCCCTGCCCTGTCCAGCATAGGAGCCATCAGCCACACGTGACTGAGGAGTACTTGAGATGTAACTGATCCAAAATGAGACATGCCAAGAGGGTGAAATCCACACCGGACTGTCAAAGCTTACTTAGCACAAAAAGGTAGGATGTAAAATATCTCATGAGCAACCTGAAGTTGATTAAATGTTGAAATGATGACGTTTATTTATGGGCTTCCCTGGTGGTGCTGGCTAAAATAAGAGGGTAAACGTGAATCTCATCTGTTTTCTTTCTACTTTTTTAATGTGGCTCATAGAAAACGTGAAATTAGACACATGGCTCAGATCATATTTCTGATGGACTGTGCTGCCCTGCACCATGGCCCCAGCCTCCAGTCCAGTAGGCACCCAGGCTCCGGGCTGGGGGGGCGGTCCTTTTACCCTGGGAGCTGACCCTGCTCCAGCATCCCTTGGACAAGGTCACAGTCCCTCAGCCCAGTACCGGAAGGCCTGCCCGGGCCTCACATACTTCCAGACTCTTGAGGCCCAAGGCCTTAAGTCCAGGTGAACACCCCCCCACCCCCCACGAAGCCTAGACCACTTGTCCTCTGTGTACTTGTCACTCCTGCACCCACCCCTAGCTCAGGGCAGCCCCTCCCCATCCACAGGCTCCTGCAATGTCTGAATGATCCCCATTCTAGCCCAGATCCCTTTGGGAGCACTGCTTGGATGGATCCACATCCACTTCCCCAACCAGTGTGGGAGGCCCTTGAGGGCAGGCCTGTTGGATTCACCTCTGAGACACCAGCCTTGCCTGGCACATGGCAGGTCTCAGAAAGTTGGAGTTGAGCAGAAAATGGGATGCTGGCTGCTTTCTGCACCTGGGCTCTGCCCACAATGTCCTTGCACTTCCAGCAGGTCCTCTGATAGTCTCTCCTGATCCCTCAAGATGGATCAGATGCCTCCCCTCGACCCGCAGTGCCCTCGGCTACCTCTGTTACAGCTCTTGTCACACAAGCTTGTGACAGCTGTACCTCTGGCTGCCTCCTCCATCAGACTATAAGCCACTCGAGGTCAGGGATCTGTGTCCCCGGGACAAGTTCGCTCTAAGCAGATGACCTGCTTGGATGCATCTTCTCACAAGCGGAAAACAACAAGAGACCAGGAGCCTGACTTCCCGCCCTGACTGCTGTGTGACCTTGGACCACTGAGTGGCCTTCTCTGTGCCTCACTGTCCTCTCCCTGTAAACCAGTGGTTGAGCTAGGGCTGCTAGGCAGCTGAGGAGCCTCCCCAAAGAGGCAGCAGTCTCCTCCTCACCGGAGGGATTCAAGCAGGACTGTGATCTAGCCCTCCAGGGTCGTAGAAGTTAGATTTCAATTCACATCCTCTTTGTGACTCATGATCAGAGAGACCAGAGGTTGCTAAGCACTTGCTCCGTGCAGGGACTCCGCATCGGTCATGATCCCGCCTACCTGACCTACACAGGTGGGAGCTGTTACCTCACAAACGAGACAGTCAAAGCTCACGGAGTCCAAAGCCCTTGCCGGAAGCCACATGCAGTGAGACCACAACCACGGCCAGTCCGCAGACCCAGGAGCAAGTTTATGTCGCACCTCCCACAGGCCAGGCAGGACCTGAGCGTGTCATCCAGTCTCATGTCACCCTCT
This sequence comes from Cephalophus harveyi, assembly GCA_006410635.1. Lineage (NCBI taxonomy): Eukaryota > Metazoa > Chordata > Mammalia > Artiodactyla > Bovidae > Cephalophus > Cephalophus harveyi. The sequence goes on along the minus strand of SJYT01061374.1, from coordinate 376,872 downwards.
CACCACCCCTGTGAGGGTGGAGCTACGATCATCCCACTTTACAGTTGCAAACTGAGGCCCGGGGAGACTCAATGTCTTGACTGGGGTCAATGTCTTGACCGAGATGGAGGGCTGGGACCTGGATCGGTCATCCTGGATCCAGAACCTGTTCTTAATCCTAAATGCCACCCTGCCTATCTTATGAGGAAAGATTTATGACTTCGTAGTCCAGAAGGGAAAAGTGAGGCTCAGAAGCTTAAGGCACTGGCCAGAGGCACACAGCTAGAAAGGGCAGAAGTGAAGAGAAACTGGTCTGCTTGACGGGCTCCAAAGCCCAGCCAAACTGGGAGGTACCCAGGGCCTCACAGCCACTCCTTGGGTCCCACTTGATGGAGAAAACTGAGGCTCAGGGCAGGAAAGTGAGTGGCCCAAGGTCGCACAACCTGGTAATGCCAGGCCAGGGGGCTCTTCCTTGGGACACCAAGGTATGGCTCCTCTCCTAGAGGAGATCTGAGAGCAGATCAAACTCCGAGAGCCTGGGAAGACCTGGAAAGAGTCAAGTGGGAGTGAGCAGGTCACGAGAACCCCACATATACCTCAAAGAGGAGGAGAGCGACTTAACGCAGACCCTTCTGCCAAGGCTTGGGGATCTTGGGGCGGGGGGCGTCTCTGGCACTGGTTACCTAAAAGGAGAGTAACCAAGCCAAGTACCGCCCCCCACCCCAGGAGAGTCTCCCACCCCTTCAGGTTCCAGAGGAAGTCCTGTCATCTTCCACGGAGCTGATAGATGGAAGACCCCCTCTCCCTCCAAATAGAGGTATTTAAGATTAGGGAAGAGTCGGACACGACTGAGCGACTGAATTGAAGATTAGGGAAAGAGGGAGGTGAGACCTGTCCCCCATAGGGGGAACGGGCAGGTAAGGCGACTGGCTTTTTAGGATGAGGTGGGGGTTGAGGTGAGGAAAGCGACTCCAGGAAGAGATGAGGAAAGAGGAAAAGTCTCCCAAGGAATGAGGGATGCTAGCATGCCTGCGAAGTACCCCCCCCATCACCTGTCAAACTGGAAGTAAACCCCTTCCCCGGCCCAAGGTGGGAGGAACTCGGGGATGCACCCTGTGGCCTGGGGCAGGTGAATGTCCGGGGTCTTTCTCTACCGCTCACAGAACTCGCTACTCGGTCCGGGGGCTCAGGTAAAGACCCACTTCTCTAGGAAGCACACAGGAAATCCCGCCCAGGTAGGGGCCAGGACCGGAAGTCCCGCCTTTGGACGGGTGAGGGGGGGCCCCGCGGCCTCACCGAGTAACCCCCCGACCCTGTGGACATGATCCACGCCTAAGTCAAAAATCCTAGTGGATCTGGAGACCGGAGGATAACGCTGTCCAAGCTTTGCCTAGGGTCAGACACAACGGTTCCCACGGCCGACACCTTTCCAGCGCTCAGCGTGAAGTCACTGGGCGATCTCTGCCCTCTGATTAACGCAGGCTATACCCTTCCCACGAGCGGCTCGCCCACCCAGCGCCCTTCTCCTCCGGACGGCCAAATCCTCCCCACACCGCGGTTCACAACGCCGCCTCCACTCACGTGCCCGTAGCCAGCATGGCCGGCCCGGCACCGTCGCCGCCCTCAAAAGACATGGCGGTACATTACGTCACTTCCGCCTCTTTGGCCCGCCTCCACCTTGCACACTCCACCTCCCTAACACCAGACGCCGGAGACCAGCATGGCGGTACGGGTGCTAACGCCGCCTCCACTCACGTGCCCGTAGCCAGCATGGCCGGCCCGGCACCGTCGCCGCCCTCAAAAGACATGGCGGTACCTTACGTCACTTCCGCGTTTTTGCCCCGCCTCCACACTGCACACTCCGCCTCCCTAACACGAGACTCCGGAGACCAACGTGGCGGCACGGCTGCTTTGCCGGATCCAAGTTGGGCATTGGCGACGGCAGTGTCCATAAGAAAGATGGTGAAAGAAAGGCTTCAACTTTCCCAGACACAAACCCACATTTCGATTTGTCCCCCCAAAATATGGGGAAAATGCTACATGCACACTCAGGACTACAGTATACTAACTCAAGCGAGCTGACGTCCCTCACACACTAATAACCTCTTCCACAGAACTAGTGGAAAGCAATGTCCATTAATGACATGGCAACCAGCCAGCCATCGTTTGTCCATAACATATACATAGGCTCTCCAAGCCTATCCCCTTTCAGCACCAAGACTGGCAAAGAGCCAACATGGCAGCCTCTCTTGCTTCAGTTTGCCCAGTTTCAATATGGCGGCTCAGGCCGCTTTCGACAGTAACTAAGGAGTTCATCCGGGATTGCTCCGTTCCCGGGGAAACTGACGGTTTCATCCCTTTATCACGAGTCCTTCAGGGCCTCTTGTGATGCACAGCTCCTCTCACCTTTTCTTTTATCCTTTTCTTCCAGGACCCTGCTTTCGCGCCCCTCACAGAGATGGGACTGCCCCGCATTAACATGGCCTCAGCTCGCCGGCCTTGGCCTTGCCCTCGAGAAAAATGGCATCCTTTTGGCTTCGATGCCAGCATGCAATATGGAGAAAGGACTAGGCCTCTCGGAGCCCCGCGATCGAGGGGGTGGAGCTCCTGGACCCGCCCCCTTGTTTACTTCGTGGTTAGGAATGTAGTACTGCGCCTGCGTACTGGCCACTCCGCCTCTAGCGTCTGTAGCATGTGACTCAAAACCTCGTGGTTCAAACTCAACCACCCCATTCTGGAAAATGGTTACACCCACTCCTGCTCTAGAACAGATAGGGACGCTACCACTATCTGGGCTTGCAGGGAGTGTCCAATCCGGATGTGACAGCCCGCTGACCCGGAAAAGGAGGGGGCCGGGGCAGTGGGGCCTCGGCCGTCACCCACTCCTGCTCTAGAACAGATAGGGACGCTACCACTGTCTGGGCTTGCAGGGAGTGTCCAATCCGGATGTGACAGCCCGCTGACCCGGAAAAGGAGGGGGCCGGGGCAGTGGGGCCTCGGCCGCGGCTATGGAGGGAGCTGGTTACAGAGTAAGTACCAGAGACGCGTTGTTTCTCTTTCGTCAATGCGAAACTTCCCCCTCCGGTGACCTGCTTCTTTCTCAGGTCTTGCAGGGGTTCTGGGAGCCCGGCACATCCTTAACAAGCACACCATTCCCTTAATAAACGCGCTGTCACCCCTTCCTTTCTTTCTCAGGCCTTGCAGGGATTCTGGGAGCCCGGCACATCCTTAACAAGCACACCATTCCCTTAATAAACGTGCTGTCACCCCTTCCTTCTACTTCCCAGGGAGACTCATATCGTTTAGCTCCGCCCAAGGGGCGGAGGCACTCTTCTGGGCCCCGCCCTCTTTGGAATGCACTTTTGTCCTTCCCCGTCTTCCAGGGTCCCAGAGAAGCCTGGTTGGTATTCAGGCTTCACCTCGCCGACCCCCATCCCCTAGGTAAAGGTACCTCGGGGCCCTGCCTCCTGATGAATAGCTCCTCCCCTGAGTCTGTTCCCATTGGCTCTCTTTGGGGCCCCGCCCCCTTGGGCCCGCCCCTTAATGGTACCTGTTCCCAGGTGGTGTTTGAGAAAGGAGGCGTGTACCTGCACACCAGTGCCAAGAAGCACCAAGACCCGGACTCCCTCATCGCCGGCGTCATCCGTGTTGTGGAGAAGGTGGGCCGGGAGATAGCAGGGCTTGAGCAGGCCCAGAGCGGGATGGAGGGCGGCACCTGTAGGAGTACAGTATGGAGGTCAGCGGTGGAATCTTAGGAAGGAGAAGTGGCTTTCTAAGGCTGAGAGTTCAGAACTGGGAAGAAGTTTGGAAATAGGCTTTGGGGAGTTTGGAGGGTACCCTTTCCAACCCCTCTTTCCTTCCCACAGGACAGTGATGTCCTCCTGCACTGGGCTCCTATAGAGGAGGCTGGAGATTCCTCCCAAATCTTCTTCTCCAAGAAGGTAGGCTTCCCCTTCTCCCCTTGCTTTTTTCTAGGTCGGAGCAGTTGAAAGCATTTGAAAGACTTGAGTAGAATTCCAGACCTACCACTGGGGCATGTATGAGCCTGGTTGGAACTGAAGTTCTCTCTGCCCCCCAGTTTCCTCATTCACGGAAAGAAAGCAGACACCAGGCGACTTGTGGCCGTGGAGACAGCGCCTGCCGCCTCACCCGCTTTGCTTGTTGGGACAGCCCTGCTAGGGTGCAAGAGTACAGCTCAGCCTGTGGATTCAGGTTCCAGGGGCTCTCGGCCCATATGGACTTGAAGGAGCGTGGAAAAAGGGAAAAGGGGGCCAGCAGGGTACCAGTTACATGTGTCCTTCTCATCAGGAAAAGCAAGAGATTTCCCAGAAGCCTTCTATATTGGTTAGGAGTTGCATTTGGGTGTTCGTAAACGAAACAGGAATGCCAATGGCCTAAGCAAGATAGCAGCTCACTTCTCTTTTTCTACCAAGCGTAGAAGGCAGCAGTATAGGTTCATATGGTATCAGTGATTCAGCTTCCTTCCAGCTTTGCTTCGTAATCCTCAGCATATGGCATCTGTCCTCAACATATCCTTGTGGTCCAAAAGGACTGCTGGAGCTCCAGCCTTGTTAACTGTTTTTGTTCACTTTATATGTGTGTCTCAGGTGGGCAGAAGGGCTCTACTCATCATGGTTACTCAAGGAGGCATGCTGCTCGAGCAGCCACCATCCTAAAGGTCTCCATTCCTAGTGGTAGAAGGAGGTCTCTAGAAGACTTGCCCTGGCAGTTCAGTGGTCTGTCTTGGAAGTGATATATCCAGCCCTTTGGCCAGAACTAGGTGCCTGTCTTCACTCAGCCAGTAGAGTTCAGTGAGCTATAATCCATCCTGACGTGTGCCCGCGAGACGGACAGCTGCAAACGTTTGACGCGGAGCGCTACTAATTATTACTGTTTTGTGTAGATGTGGGCAAAAGTATAAAATTCTTGAGGTCACAAAACGGGGGGCAGAAACTAACCAGGGGCCAGTTTGGCAGCTTGTGGGCAGCTGTCTGTGCCGTTCCTCGGCCTTCCCTTCACGGCATCCAGAGGCTTGCCTGAATAGGAGATTCACCACTGTCGGAACCTTTTATCAGGAATTTCCTAAGCTGGGTGACCCTGAGGGCAAGTGTGGTGCCCTCTTTCTGCCTCCGTTTCTTTTTGTTCAGTGGGGCTACCTCCCAGGGTGGCCTCGAGGCTCAGATCTGGAATCTCCGAATCCACAGTCCCTCAGTCGCTTTTCCTGTCTTCCCCCAAGGACACCAGTGGGGGTGACTCCTGCACCTCTGAGGAGGAACCGACCTTTGACCCCGGCTATGAACCTGACTGGGCTGTCATCAGCACCGTGCGGCCACGGCTCCGCCAGTCAGAGCCCTCGAGAGGTAGACTAACCTGGTGCCCGGGCTTGGGGGTGGGTGGGCAGGTGGAGACACACAGCTTGCCCTCAGTGGTCATGGCTCCATGGGCTTTGCTGCCCACAGTCAAGATGGCCACCCACAATGGCCTCCAGTCCCTGGAGAGTGGGTGGGGGTGCAGGGTGGTCGCCAGCCCTTGTCCAGCATGGCCAGCATCTCTGGGGTATGCAGCCTGGGCCACCCCTACCCTGGGCTCCCTGATGGACTGTGGGCACTCCCATGTAAGTCCTGCCCCTGGAGTCTTCCAGGCTGTGGGGCAATAGTCGCAGGGTGACAGGGTAATTCAGGCCATCCTGGAGTCACACGGGGGGCTGGGGGCACCAGAGGAGGTATCTAACCCTTGGAGGATGGAGAAGCCTTCCAGGAAGAGATGTTGCCAGAGCCCGGCTCTGGGGGATGCGTGAGTGGTTTCTCTCCCAGCAGACAGGGCAGCTGGGGCAAGGCCAGAGGTGTGGGGCGCTGGGAAACCGCAGCCTTTTGCTGTGGCTTGAGTGTGGGATTCGGAGAGAAGAGAGGGTGGGAGGTGAGACAGACGGGGTGCAGGGGACAGACCTGAGGAGTTGAGGGGAGCCCGGAGAGATTTTGGAGCAGGCAGGTGTCTCCCCTGGGCTCCCCTTGTTTTCCTCAGTCCTTTCCTGGAGGGCCTGGGCTGATAGGGTTGGGGGCCAGGCAGGGAGGCCTCTCAGGAGATGTCTGAGCCCCTCCCGCTCTCCGTCCCCTCCAGGTGCAGAGCCCAGCTCCCCCCGGGGCTCCTGGGCCTTCTCGGTGAGTCTGGGGGAGCTCAGATCTATCCGCCGTTCCAAGCCGGGCCTCAGCTGGGCCTACCTGGTGCTGGTCACGCAGGCCGGCGGCTCCCTGCCTGCCCTGCACTTCCACCGCGGGGGCACCCGCGCCTTGCTCCGCGTCCTCAGTCGCTACCTGCTCCTGGCCAGGTAAGCCTGGTCCCAGGCCGCAGCCTGACCCCTCGGAGCTGGGAAGGAGATACCACCCAGGCTGATTTTCAGGGCAGAAAAAGAGAATCGAGGGGGCCGTGGCACGTATAACCCCGAGATAAGGGTAGTTTGGCATCGGGCAGGACCTGGGTCCTCGATCCCGGAAACAGTTGGTTTCCTTTCCCTCAGAGTTTGTATCGCCTTCTGGGGGGCTGGGGGCAGAAAGCGCCTCTAGCCCACACCCCAGCACTTCCTAGGGCGGTCACTCCGTGGCCTGTGCCCGAGTCAGTCGCCCTAGCCGGGCAGTGAGAAGGCCTCGTTGGCCAGCCCTGGGCCCCGGGCCGCCCCTGGGGTGCAGTTGTGGTCTCAGGCCTGGGATGGGGGTTCTCCGTGGGCTGTCAGGACGCTGCCTGGGGTCGCCACACGCCCTGCCGCCCTCCCCGCAGCTCCCCGCAGGACTCCCGCCTCTACCTCGTGTTCCCCCACGACTCCTCGGCGCTCTCCAGCTCCTTCCATCACCTCCAGCTCTTCGACCAGGACAGCTCCAACGTGGTGTCTGTGAGTCTGCAGGGCCAGGCCGGCAGGCGTGGGCAGCGCGGGGCGGACCGTGCTGGCGGCTGGGCTGTGACCACCCCTCTGCCCCGTCCCCAGCGCTTCCTCCAGGACCCCTACTCCACCACCTTCAGCAGCTTCTCCCGTGTGACCAACTTCTTCCGGGGAGCCCTGCAGCCGCACCTGGAGGGGGCCTCCCCAGACCTGCCCCCGCCCCCGGATGACGAGCCCGAGCCCGGGTTCGAGGTCATCTCCTGTGTGAGTATCCACGTAGTCACCGCTGCTCTCGCCGCCACTGTGGGCGTGGGGCCGCATCTCCCCAGGCTCGGATCCTAACAGCGCCTCCCTCGCCGGGCTGCTGGACAGGCTGTGCGGGAGGCGCTTGTGGCCGCTGCTCCTGGGGCCTGTGTTTAATGGGGCGGGGCTTCTCACTGAGCCACGTAGGAGATGCTTCCAGCCTTGCATGTTCTGTGTGTCCATCCAGCTAAGAGAGGCTCTGAGATGCCTTGGAGGGGGGCTGGGGGCAGGGCTGGGGACTGCTGGGCGGCCTAGGCCCTGGGCTCACCTGCCTCGCCTCGTGTCCTCCAGGTGGAGCTGGGGCCGCGGCCGGCCGTGGAGCGGGCGCCTCCCGTCACAGAGGAGGAGTGGGCTGGCCACGTAGGCCCTGAGGGCCGCCTGCAGCGGGTCCCAGAGCTGAAAGCCCGCATCTTCTCAGGGGTGAGGAGCTGGGTGAGGGGATAGGGCGGGGCAGGGCGGCGGGCAGCCAAGAGGAGACCCCCTCTGAGCTGCCCTCCACCTCTGCCCCCAGGGTCTGAGCCCCAGCCTGCGGCGCGAGGCCTGGAAGTTCCTCCTGGGGTACCTGAGCTGGGAGGGCTCGACAGAGGAGCACAAGGCCCACGTGCGCAAGAAAACGTGAGTGAGAACGTGCGGCCCCTGCCCTGCTGGGCTCAGCCCCTAACTGCCCCAGCCTCCCAAGTCCACTGGAGGTTTTTGATCAACCGCATATCCCTTGACCAAAGGGATCAGGGACATCAACCCGCACATAGGGGGATGGAGGCAGTGGGCCCGTGTCTGATGCCATTTTCATCCCTGGGCCATGCCATATCACCGATGTGCAGCGGGCTTCCTCCCTGCCGTGCGGCCATTTCTCCTGGCTTATCTTGTGCCTCTGCTGGGTGTTCTGGTCCCTGCCCCTGAGGCTCTCTCTCCACTGGGGCTGACAGACTGTGAGCAAAAGCCCACAAGGGTGTCCTGTGTCCTGAGACACACTGTGGAGGGGAAGCGCGGCGGTGAGCTGGGCTGAGTCCCGTGGGGTGAGGCAGCAGGGGTGTCCGTACTGCTCCCCTCTCCCCGCTCAGGGATGAGTACTTCCGCATGAAGCTGCAGTGGAAATCTGTGAGCCCCGAGCAGGAGCGGAGGAACTCACTGCTACATGGATACCGCAGCCTCATCGGTGGGTGGCGGCGGGGATGGGGGTGCCAGGCCAGAAACGAGGTTGTCTAGGGGTGAGGGGGAACAATTTGGGGGCAAGCAGGGGTGAGTGGCCAGGATGGCGAGGCAAGGTGCAGGGGGCGCTCCAGGCTTTCTGGGTTCAAATCTGCCCTCTATTCACTGAGAGATCTTGGCAAGCGATGTGATCTCCCTGGGCTGCCGTGTCCCCACCTGTTTCTGTTTTGGTGACTGTGGCTGGGAGGGCATGGCCAGCCCGTGAGGGTGAAGCCCAGCACCTCCCGTGGGAGCGGCCCAGACAGTCTCTGGAGGACCCACAGCTACCTAGGCGTGCTGGCGGCTGGCAGGGACTGGACCCCACTCCTTTCACACCTTCACTTTGTCCCCTGTCCCCGCAGAGCGGGACGTGAGCCGCACCGATAGGACCAACAAATTCTACGAGGGCCCCGAGAACCCGGGGCTGGGCCTGCTGAACGACATCCTCCTGACCTACTGCATGTACCATTTCGATCTCGGTGCGTTGCAGTCCGGGGAGGGGCTGGGGGCCGGCCTTCAGTGGGCCGGGGGGCACTGCAGGCCTGGGCTGGGCCCTGACCTCGTGTCCCCCCAGGCTATGTCCAGGGCATGAGTGACCTTCTCTCCCCGATCCTCTACGTCACCCAGAATGAGGTGGACGCCTTCTGGTGTTTCTGTGGCTTCATGGAGCTGGTGGTGAGGCTCAGGGCAGGGTGGGAGGCAGGCCCCTCACAGGCCCCGGGGGCCCTGGCTCCTCACGAGGCCCTCTGCCCACAGCACGGGAACTTCGAGGAGAGTCAGGAAGCCATGAAGCGGCAGCTCGGGCAACTCCTGCTGCTCCTCAGGGTGCTGGACCCGCCGCTCTGCGACTTCCTGGGTGCGTGTCTTGGTGGGTGGGGCCGGGGATGGTGGGGCCACAGATGACATCCAGACGTGTGGGCGTGTGGATGTGCTCCAAAAGAGAAACAACCCCCCCGAACCCAGAAGTGATGTGTAAAAGCAGGACTGCAGTTTGGAGCCAAACCTCGATAAATGGAAATGTGGGCACCCCCCCGCCCCCCTCCCCGTCTGCCATGTCCCTGCTGCCCAGTGAGGTGGCTCCTTCGTGTCCCGTCAGTTACACTTCTCAGATGAACGACCTGGGCCTGGTTCCTCACAACTCCCAGCTCCATCTAGCTCTTATCTGCACTCACCCCTGAGCCAGGGATTGGATACTGGTTCTTTGGGCTCCTGAGGGTGGGACTGCTGCATTTTTGGCTTTAAAACTTGTCTGCATTTCTTTTTCAGTGTAAAAAATGCAGGAAATTCAGGGAAAGGAAGTTGAAGTTGCTGTTGCTAGAACTGTTCTTTTGAACGCAGATGGTGATAAATAAGCTAGTTGATTAGTGGACATTTCTTCACCGAAATTTAGGGTCACGCTGGGGAGGGGAGACATAGCTGGTCTCAAGCCACTGAAGAGAAAACTAAGGCTTAGAAAGCACATGCCACTTTCAGGGACACTAGGACGTTAGCTGCCTCTCTGCGTCATTTGGAAGTTTTCTAAACCAGCACTTTTATCGACTACATGGTGTTCTGTTCAGTTTAAGGATGTACAAGAGTAGATTTAGCCTGACCTGCCGGACATTTAGGTTGTTTGTAGTTTTTCACCATGATAAATCTGTATTTATGGATAATGCCTTTAAATTCCAAGAAATGATTTATATCCTCACATACTTTTACATCTTTTGAAACATTCGTCCCCATCACTGCTTTCCTGGAATGGTCTGTCTGTCTGCATTTCGCTAGCAGTGTACACCAGGCCCTGGCTGCTCACAGCCCTCCCCGCCAGCTTTGGGTGTTGACCAGATTGTTACTCCTCCTTTGATCGGACTGGTGTTACTGCCTCCCTCCCACATGAGAGTGGAAACCAGGGGTGGCTCCTCGCATCTGGAGCCTGAAAGGCAGGATGGGAAGGGTTCTTGCCGACTGGAGCAGCTCCCCCCACCTTCTTCCCAACCCCGCCCTCCACCCCCAGGAGCTCTCCATCCGCTTTCGAGACTGGTCTGGGTTCTTACCACCAGCGTGACTTCTTAGAGGCCAGTCCGAACGTCGGGTGCCCTGTGAATTAGAGTGGGATTGGGGTTGATGGAGAGCATTGCCCCTCCCGCCACTGTCTCCCGCTCCAGACTCCCAGGACTCTGGTTCTCTCTGCTTCTGCTTCCGGTGGCTGCTCATCTGGTTCAAGAGGGAATTCAGCTTCCCGGATGTCCTCCGGCTGTGGGAGGTGCGCCAGCTGGGTTGAGGGGGAGAACTGAGGCAGATAGACTGGTGGGCGGACGGGGAGGTTGGTGGGAGATGGGCAGGGCGTGGGGCCTGGGGTGGAGGTTTTGCCAGTGACCCCCTCCCCCTTGGGCACCGCCAGGTGCTGTGGACAGGGCTCCCTGGCCCCAATCTGCACCTGCTGGTGGCCTGCGCCATCCTGGACATGGAGCGGGACACCCTCATGCTTTCCGGCTTCGGCTCCAATGAGATCCTCAAGGTGAGACCCTGGCTCCCTCCCAGTCCCCTCCCCTGGAGGCACATCAGCAGGGTGTGATCTCCATGGAGGTGGGCACCTCCCCTGTGCCAGTCCCTTTGGGTGGTGGGTCCTCAGAATAGGGTTGTTGAAAGTGTGGTCAGCTAAGATATGGGCACGGCGGTTGGGGGACACCTCTGTGCATCTCCTACCCTGTCTTATCCCCGGCTCCCTTAGAGAGCATGTGGCCCCTGCAGGGGTGGGCCACCCACCCCTCCCTCAGTGCACTAGTGTGGGGCAGGCCCTTCCCCTCCTTGTATGCTGTGCCTGGCAAGCAGCCTGAGAGCATGACCTGTCCTGGTCCCTGGGCTCCACTGTGAACCCTAAGAGGGCCCGCCCCTTGTGTCTTCCCTCCACTGTGTCCCCAGCAAGAGGCACAGAGCAGGCGCTGGGGCGGTGGTGGTTGAGTGCTGGCCTGCAGGCGGGCCTGACCCACCCCCTCCTGCAGCACATCAACGAGCTGACCATGAAGCTGAGCGTGGAGGATGTGCTGACGCGGGCCGAGGCCCTCTACCGGCAGCTGACCGCCTGCCGGGTGAGTCCCTGACCCATCCCGATACGCTCCCCCCAACCTCCAGGAAACCTCTGACTTGACGCTCCCTACCCCTCACCCACAACCCTCCAGGAGCTACCCCACAACGTGCAGGAGGTCCTAGGCTTGGCGTCGCCCGCAGAGCCCCAAAGCCCCTCGCCCCCTGCTTCGCCGCTGCCGTTGTCGCCCACCCGGGTCCCACCGGCTCCGCTGCCCCCGGCGGACACGGCCACATCCACACAGCCTGACAGCAGCCTGGAGATCCTGCCTGAGGACGACGACGAGGAAGGCGTCGACTCTTAACTGTGCTGGGTGACCACAGCAGCCCCACAGGACTAGACGCTATCCAGCTCCTGCCTCACGACCCCGCCTCTGCTGAGTCTGGGGATGCAGGAGTAGAGGGGCGGGGCCCTCCACTCTTGCCTCCTCCTTGCAGCTGATTTCTTGAAACTGACACTTTCCTGTCCAGGTGGCCTCGAGAGGGTGGAGGAGGAAGGCCACCACGCTGACTTGGCCCTGGATGGGGAGGCGGGTGGTGGCGGCTCATGGTCTCCCCAGACTGCTCTGCAGAGTCCATGTCTGACTGCTGTGACCCTGATCTGGCCAATGAGGTGTAAGAGGCAGCCCCTTGTGGGTGGGTGAGTGGTGGGGGCTTGTGGAGGCAGGGGTCCCTTACCTGCCTGAGTTTGGGGCTTTTGGAGGAGCGAGGATGGGGTACTGGTGTGCAGCCGCCACGTAGTAGATGAACTGGGGTACATCCTGGACCTAACTCAATGGGAGGGCGTGTGTAGCTGCTCTCCCGGGCCCTGCCTACCAGCTTCTTGTTATGAGAAAAATAAACTCGTGTTTCACCCACTGTCAGCTGGGCTTTTTGTTACTTGCAGAGGATCCATCGGTGTCCTTTACAACTGTGATGGGCACTATGATTATCACCATTTACCAGTGGCGCTAATTGGTGCCCATCCTGTTCCTCCTACTACCCACCCCAAGTGGAGCCTCACGGCACAGGAAGGAGGACCTATTCCGGGGCTCCCGGACAGGCGCAGTGCCTTCTACCGCGAAGGCTCCCGGTTCTCCTCCCTGCGAACTGGGTAAACGACTGAGCCAGGGAGGGGGCGGGACCACACGGCTGATTCCAAAAGTACTTTAATACTAGCTCTTCTTTAGGGTCGAGTGCGCGGCGGTTACCGCATGTGAGGCTGGAGAGTGGGTGCCCTGCCCACTTTCGAAGGGGCATCGGTGGTGGTGGTGGTGGCGGTGGTGGGAGGGCGCCAGGTGCCCATGCCCCACCTTGTTGATGATCCGGGGCTCCTTCAGGCTTGGGTGGGAGGCAGGCCCCTCACAGGCCCCGGGGGCCCTGGCTCCTCACGAGGCCCTCTGCCCACAGCACGGGAACTTCGAGGAGAGTCAGGAAGCCATGAAGCGGCAGCTCGGGCAACTCCTGCTGCTCCTCAGGGTGCTGGACCCGCCGCTCTGCGACTTCCTGGGTGCGTGTCTTGGTGGGTGGGGCCGGGGATGGTGGGGCCACAGATGACATCCAGACGTGTGGGCGTGTGGATGTGCTCCAAAAGAGAAACAACCCCCCCGAACCCAGAAGTGATGTGTAAAAGCAGGACTGCAGTTTGGAGCCAAACCTCGATAAATGGAAATGTGGGCACCCCCCCGCCCCCCTCCCCGTCTGCCATGTCCCTGCTGCCCAGTGAGGTGGCTCCTTCGTGTCCCGTCAGTTACACTTCTCAGATGAACGACCTGGGCCTGGTTCCTCACAACTCCCAGCTCCATCTAGCTCTTATCTGCACTCACCCCTGAGCCAGGGATTGGATACTGGTTCTTTGGGCTCCTGAGGGTGGGACTGCTGCATTTTTGGCTTTAAAACTTGTCTGCATTTCTTTTTCAGTGTAAAAAATGCAGGAAATTCAGGGAAAGGAAGTTGAAGTTGCTGTTGCTAGAACTGTTCTTTTGAACGCAGATGGTGATAAATAAGCTAGTTGATTAGTGGACATTTCTTCACCGAAATTTAGGGTCACGCTGGGGAGGGGAGACATAGCTGGTCTCAAGCCACTGAAGAGAAAACTAAGGCTTAGAAAGCACATGCCACTTTCAGGGACACTAGGACGTTAGCTGCCTCTCTGCGTCATTTGGAAGTTTTCTAAACCAGCACTTTTATCGACTACATGGTGTTCTGTTCAGTTTAAGGATGTACAAGAGTAGATTTAGCCTGACCTGCCGGACATTTAGGTTGTTTGTAGTTTTTCACCATGATAAATCTGTATTTATGGATAATGCCTTTAAATTCCAAGAAATGATTTATATCCTCACATACTTTTACATCTTTTGAAACATTCGTCCCCATCACTGCTTTCCTGGAATGGTCTGTCTGTCTGCATTTCGCTAGCAGTGTACACCAGGCCCTGGCTGCTCACAGCCCTCNATGCCTTTAAATTCCAAGAAATGATTTATATCCTCACATACTTTTACATCTTTTGAAACATTCGTCCCCATCACTGCTTTCCTGGAATGGTCTGTCTGTCTGCATTTCGCTAGCAGTGTACACCAGGCCCTGGCTGCTCACAGCCCTCCCCGCCAGCTTTGGGTGTTGACCAGATTGTTACTCCTCCTTTGATCAGACTGGTGTTACTGCCTCCCTCCCACATGAGAGTGGAAACCAGGGGTGGCTCCTCGCATCTGGAGCCTGAAAGGCAGGATGGGAAGGGTTCTTGCCGACTGGAGCAGCTCCCCCCACCTTCTTCCCAACCCCGCCCTCCACCCCCAGGAGCTCTCCATCCGCTTTCGAGACTGGTCTGGGTTCTTACCACCAGCGTGACTTCTTAGAGGCCAGTCCGAACGTCGGGTGCCCTGTGAATTAGAGTGGGATTGGGGTTGATGGAGAGCATTGCCCCTCCCGCCACTGTCTCCCGCTCCAGACTCCCAGGACTCTGGTTCTCTCTGCTTCTGCTTCCGGTGGCTGCTCATCTGGTTCAAGAGGGAATTCAGCTTCCCGGATGTCCTCCGGCTGTGGGAGGTGCGCCAGCTGGGTTGAGGGGGAGAACTGAGGCAGATAGACTGGTGGGCGGACGGGGAGGTTGGTGGGAGATGGGCAGGGCGTGGGGCCTGGGGTGGAGGTTTTGCCAGTGACCCCCTCCCCCTTGGGCACCGCCAGGTGCTGTGGACAGGGCTCCCTGGCCCCAATCTGCACCTGCTGGTGGCCTGCGCCATCCTGGACATGGAGCGGGACACCCTCATGCTTTCCGGCTTCGGCTCCAATGAGATCCTCAAGGTGAGACCCTGGCTCCCTCCCAGTCCCCTCCCCTGGAGGCACATCAGCAGGGTGTGATCTCCATGGAGGTGGGCACCTCCCCTGTGCCAGTCCCTTTGGGTGGTGGGTCCTCAGAATAGGGTTGTTGAAAGTGTGGTCAGCTAAGATATGGGCACGGCGGTTGGGGGACACCTCTGTGCATCTCCTACCCTGTCTTATCCCCGGCTCCCTTAGAGAGCATGTGGCCCCTGCAGGGGTGGGCCACCCACCCCTCCCTCAGTGCACTAGTGTGGGGCAGGCCCTTCCCCTCCTTGTATGCTGTGCCTGGCAAGCAGCCTGAGAGCATGACCTGTCCTGGTCCCTGGGCTCCACTGTGAACCCTAAGAGGGCCCGCCCCTTGTGTCTTCCCTCCACTGTGTCCCCAGCAAGAGGCACAGAGCAGGCGCTGGGGCGGTGGTGGTTGAGTGCTGGCCTGCAGGCGGGCCTGACCCACCCCCTCCTGCAGCACATCAACGAGCTGACCATGAAGCTGAGCGTGGAGGATGTGCTGACGCGGGCCGAGGCCCTCTACCGGCAGCTGACCGCCTGCCGGGTGAGTCCCTGACCCATCCCGATACGCTCCCCCCAACCTCCAGGAAACCTCTGACTTGACGCTCCCTACCCCTCACCCACAACCCTCCAGGAGCTACCCCACAACGTGCAGGAGGTCCTAGGCTTGGCGTCGCCCGCAGAGCCCCAAAGCCCCTCGCCCCCTGCTTCGCCGCTGCCGTTGTCGCCCACCCGGGTCCCACCGGCTCCGCTGCCCCCGGCGGACACGGCCACATCCACACAGCCTGACAGCAGCCTGGAGATCCTGCCTGAGGACGACGACGAGGAAGGCGTCGACTCTTAACTGTGCTGGGTGACCACAGCAGCCCCACAGGACTAGACGCTATCCAGCTCCTGCCTCACGACCCCGCCTCTGCTGAGTCTGGGGATGCAGGAGTAGAGGGGCGGGGCCCTCCACTCTTGCCTCCTCCTTGCAGCTGATTTCTTGAAACTGACACTTTCCTGTCCAGGTGGCCTCGAGAGGGTGGAGGAGGAAGGCCACCACGCTGACTTGGCCCTGGATGGGGAGGCGGGTGGTGGCGGCTCATGGTCTCCCCAGACTGCTCTGCAGAGTCCATGTCTGACTGCTGTGACCCTGATCTGGCCAATGAGGTGTAAGAGGCAGCCCCTTGTGGGTGGGTGAGTGGTGGGGGCTTGTGGAGGCAGGGGTCCCTTACCTGCCTGAGTTTGGGGCTTTTGGAGGAGCGAGGATGGGGTACTGGTGTGCAGCCGCCACGTAGTAGATGAACTGGGGTACATCCTGGACCTAACTCAATGGGAGGGCGTGTGTAGCTGCTCTCCCGGGCCCTGCCTACCAGCTTCTTGTTATGAGAAAAATAAACTCGTGTTTCACCCACTGTCAGCTGGGCTTTTTGTTACTTGCAGAGGATCCATCGGTGTCCTTTACAACTGTGATGGGCACTATGATTATCACCATTTACCAGTGGCGCTAATTGGTGCCCATCCTGTTCCTCCTACTACCCACCCCAAGTGGAGCCTCACGGCACAGGAAGGAGGACCTATTCCGGGGCTCCCGGACAGGCGCAGTGCCTTCTACCGCGAAGGCTCCCGGTTCTCCTCCCTGCGAACTGGGTAAACGACTGAGCCAGGGAGGGGGCGGGACCACACGGCTGATTCCAAAAGTACTTTAATACTAGCTCTTCTTTAGGGTCGAGTGCGCGGCGGTTACCGCATGTGAGGCTGGAGAGTGGGTGCCCTGCCCACTTTCGAAGGGGCATCGGTGGTGGTGGTGGTGGCGGTGGTGGGAGGGCGCCAGGTGCCCATGCCCCACCTTGTTGATGATCCGGGGCTCCTTCAGGCTGCTGCTAGAGCCAGAGCCGGAGATCCGACTGTTGATCAAGACCGCGGCCCGCAGCGCCGACTTGACTGCCGTCTCCACCCAACCGTGAGGGTAGGCCGTGTGCTCGCCGGCGAAGTAGATGCGGCCATAGGGCACCGACCAGTCGTACTCCCGCCCCTCGTCCTTGTCGGTTTGAAAGAGCCTCGGCGGCTGCACCACGAAGCCGCCCTGGCTGTGCGGGTCCTCCGCCCAGCGCTTGACGATACCTGTGCCGTCCCAGAGTCGGTACGCGATGGGCCCGTGCAGCGCCGCCACGTCGTCGAGCGCCAAGCGCAGCGATTCGGTCAGGCTCCGGCCGGCGAACGGGGCCGCCGCGTCCGACCACGTGTACGAGGCGAGCAGCAGCGCGCCGTCGCCCGGCGCCGGGTAAAAGATCACCCGCGACGGGCGGTCAGTGTTCGAGTGGCCGCCCTCGATGTGCTCGTCGTGCCAGAAGGGCCGGCGGAAGCTCAGGAACACCTTGGTGGCCGGCACGTAGTGCAGCCCGCGCACCGCCTCCTGGCGCCTGCGCGTCAGCGGCGGAGTGAAGGCGATGCGCTGCAGCGCCGGCCCGCTCACCGTCAGCAGCACCACGTCAGCCGCCATGGACTTCAGGTTCCGGGTCCGGCGCGAGGACTTGATGTGCACCCTCACCTCGTGCGTGCCCTGCTTAATCGCCACGACGGGCGCGTGCAGCAGCACCGGCCCCGACAGCGAGCTCAGCAGCGCGCGTGGCAGCAAGTCCCAGCCGCCCACGATGCGGCTGTACCTGCGGGCGGGGCGCGAGTGTGACGGGCTCTCGGGCCCCGCCCCTCCCTCGCGGCCTCCATCCCGGGGCGCTCCCCGTCCCAAGTCTCACCTGCCGGTTCCCTCCAATTCCCCGCCCCCTCGTCCACCGCCGCCCTCGCCCGTCCCCGACGTCCCTCGAGGCCGGGAGGTAGAGCGGTGTGACCCGGACACGCCGTCTCGGTCCTTGGGGACCACGCCCCTCTCCGGGGACCTTCCGTCCTCCAGAGGACCCGGGCCGCGCGGCGCGGGGAAGAGTGCGGGCGGGACCTAGCGTATCTCCCCGATCCGCCCCGCAGTCTCACCGGAGCTGGTCGCTGAGGCAGCTGTGGGCCCGCAGGGCCTCGGCGAAGCTGAGATAGAAGAAGCCGTCCTTGGACATCACATCTCCCAGGAGCCGCACGGCCGGCTGGCTCAGGTTCCCCTCCCCGAGGAGGTATTCCTGGGGACGGCGCGGCCCGGGTCAGGGCCCAGGCAGGCCAGGCCGGCCGGCTCCGTCCCTATTCCCGGGGGCGCCGCTTCCCGCTGAGCCTCTCGCTTTAGTGTCGGTTCCCTGGACCTTGGCGATACGGTCCCCCCTCTTGTGACCGATGAAGGAAACCAAAGCCCAGAGAGGGGCGTGTCCAGCCTCGTCAGGAGAGGAGGTGGTGGCAAGCCCAAGCCCGGCGTCCCCGGTTCCTGCCTTCTGACTCCGTCGGCGCTTAAGCCCCAGGAGCACCCACCTTGTCCGACTCCCGCTCAGATAGCGACACGGAGGCCCCCACTCACCAGGAGCGTGTGCCTTTCAAACTTCATCATTGCCTTCTTGCAGCCCAGTGTGTGGAGGTCTTTGATGGCCTGCGGTGGGACAAGGTGCTGAGCTGTGGGGACAGGACCTGGGAGGCCCTGCCCACTTCTCTTGCCCACGGCTGCCTGTTTACTGCTCTCATTCGAGCTCCCAGGACGTTGCCCATGCTGTGCCCTCAGCTCTGCCCTCCACTGCAACTCAGTGTCTCCTCTTGGGAAGTCTTTGCGAGTCAGCGTCACACAGCCCTGGTTGGGTGTTATTCTGCCTGCCCGTCCAGCTCCCATGCTCCTCACAGGCAGGGATGGAGCTGGTCTGTCGGCCCTGTGTCCTTCTGGTGCCCAGTAATTATTTGTCATCTGGATCGCTGTGCATCCAGACAGCAGCCGAGTCCCTCCTGCCGCACCCATCAGCCCTGACGGGGCATGACTGCTCGAGGGGAGTTATTCCTGGCACCTCCCCTGCCCCAGCCTGCAGCCACGGAGTTCCAGCCCTCGGCCTGGCGTTCAAGGTGGCTGCCAGGCCCTTGGTCACCATCCCTTAAGGCAGCTCCCGTCTACAGTGCAGTGTCCTGTGCCCAGACCGCCCTCTGGTCCCCCCGCCTCCGCGCCCCTGCTCCCGCTCCCCCATATCATCTCTGCTGGGCACCTGAGTGGCCATCGTTCACCGCTCTGTTCCCGTCCCAGAAGCCTCCTGCCCACTCTGATTTCAGCCCTCTCCTTTGTCCACCTGGCTTCACCCAGGTGACCAAGGAATTCCCCAAAGGAGGTATCCCTTCACTCACACTCACCCTTCCCCTCCTGTTTTCCTGGACTCCCTAAACTGGGCAGTGCCAGGGTATATAAAAGTCCTCCACTAAGTGCCCACCCTTGAGGTGGTCCAGGCCACTGAGAAGGGGATGGGAGATAGGGATCAGCAGTATTTAAGGGGAGCCTAAAGACGGAAGAGCCAGTGATGGGAGACCAGAAGGAATGGGAAAATGGCAGCTAGGTCAGGAGGAGGCATGTGGGCACGGGAGGATGGGGCAGGGGAACAGGGCTGCAGGGCTCACGGATGTGCCTACCCTGTTGAGAGCCATCTGGTAGATTTCTTCAGGCGAGCGGCCCTTCTCCTTGGGGCTCAGCTTGTAGCCTAGCTTCTCGGGCATTTTCTCCACCACATAGTTTCGCAGCTTCACCTCGCTCACCTCTGTCCACGTGTTTTCGTCGTACTGGGTGAATTTGGTCAGGTTGAGGCCCAGGCTCTTACAGAGCTCGTGGAGGATCCTGAGGGGGTGGAGGTGCCCATGAGGGTTGGGCAGGGGTGGGGACCCCTCTCCCCAGCAGGGCTTGGAGAAGGGAAGAGGGTAGGTGGGGCAGCTGGATTTGGGGTTTGGGGATGGGCATGAGCCTGGGGCAGGGCTAGATTTGGGGGTCCTCGGTGCCAGGGACCAGGGACTGAAATGGGAACAAGGCTGGAATGCGGAGGGTTTGGGTTTGGAGTGGGAGTTCAGGGCTCGCTTTCACTGGGGATGAAGTGGAATAGCGACAGAGTGGGCTGGATGGGGGTGGGAGCTGGGGGTGGAGAAAGGACCAGGGTCGGGAAGGACAGAGCTAGGGGTCTGGAAGGGCTGGACACGGTGGCCTGAGCGCTTCAGGGGTGCGGTGGTGGGGCTGGAGGCGAGAGGCCAGATTAGGGGGTGGAGTCTAGGCCTGACTTGACCAGGGCGGCAAGTTTGGGGTCCGGGTTGGTCTGTGGTGGCATCGGAGCAGTGATGAAGCCAAGCATCCCGCTGAGCCTGGGCTCAGGGCTGGGGCAGGGGGGCTGGGGTGGCCCCACACCTGCCTGGTCACCAGGCCCAGCCTCACCTGTGTGAGCTGGGCATGCGCATGGCCCCCAGCTCCCCAATCCAGCCTGTCTTCCGGTCGCGGTAGGTGAGGATGCGGCCCCCAATCCTGTTGTCTGCCTCCAGGATGGTGACCTGGGGAGAGGCGGCAAGCAGGTCCTTCAGCTCTTCCCACTGGCCCCCATCTCCACTCTGTGGCAGCCCCCCTGCACCCCACCTTCCATCCCCACAGCAGCATAGACGGAGACCAGAGAAGGACTCTTTTTTATGGGGAGGAGAGGGGCTGGTGGGAGAACACAAAGTCACAGTGAACATGTACAATGTGACGGTTGGTTTCCAGACTGCAGCAGGAAGGCCACTGGGTAGATTTCAGAGGGACTTCCCGGCTCAGGGAGTGGGGGAGATTCCTTGTTGCGGACTGAAGCCATTGGCCCGGCCCACACTCATTCTTGGATTCAGTAAGGACAGTGGTGCGACTTCAGGGGGCACTTCCCCTGTCTGGACTTTCCCTCCCTCTCCACCAACACAAATCCCCCCCAGGAGCTGGGCGGAGGTTTCCAGGGACTTCCCTCTAGGATGAGAGCAGGGCAGGGAAAGTCAAAGATCTCTTAGCACAGACACACGCGATCCCTGTAGGTTTCACATTACTGCAGAGGGTTCCAGGCCCCCGACCCCCACAGACCACAAGGAAAGCAGAGATCCCTCTCCCCTCCCCCTATCACCCTCACCCCTCAGTACGGACGTGGTCTGGTCCCTCCACCCGGGACTCCCAGCTGCAGCAGGAAAGACTCGAGGTAGACCTCCAGCATCACTTCTCACCTTGTGTCCAGCATCGCTGAGCACCTTGGCAGCCACCAACCCGGCCACGCCCGCACCAACCACAACCACCCTCCGGGGCTTCAAGGTCCGATTGAGGCCTAAGGTCACGACTTTGAGCAGCCGCTCATAGTCTGGATCGTGCATGCATTTCTCGAAGGGGTCATAGATGTGGGCCGTCTGCCAGTCCAGGGAGGCCGCCAGGCTGAGGAAGACGGGGACCAGAGCGAGGAGGCGCCAGGCTGGGGGCAGGAGGACAGGGTCAGTGGGCAGGTCGGCAGGTGTGCAGACAGGGGCTGGTGGAGCAAAGTGGGTTCTGCCCCCTCCCCTCCCGACTTACCCAAGGGGTCCATGACTCTCGTGTCTGGGTTGGAGATGTGTCTGGGTCGGAGGGGAAGCAAGGCCGCTGTGACAGGAGCCTGCGTCCCCCAAGCCTGGCCCGCTGGGGGCTGCTGGCTCCCACCTCAGCCCTCGCCCCTAGGGCCGTGTGCATCCCCTAACCCTGGGCTGGCCGGCTCCTGGCCCCTGCCCAGCGCCGCCCTCCTGTCCTGCCTCTCTCACTCCTCTGTCCGCTCTGTCCCGCCTCCTCTGGTCTCCTTGCTGCTCCCGCCTCGGCTCACCCTGTCTCCCCGTCCCCCGTCTGGGTCTGTGGGGCCCCGTCTGTCTGCAGCCTCCTTGATACCTCGGGCTCCCAGGCGCACCCCTCTCTCCTCCGGCCCCTCTGCTCGTCTGCCTGCCACCACGTCCCCCTCACTGGCCTTAAACCCAGCGACACCCCACCCTCCCCTCCCTTTTGGGAAACCCAGCTGTGGGAAATGAAACTCCGCTCCTGGGCTGCGGGTCAGATGCTCAGAGTCTACTCGAGGCTGGAGCGGGTTGGGGGGCGGGGGGAGCACATCAACCTGTTTTCTTCCTCTTGCCTCAAATAGTTCAGGGGCAGCTGGGCGGCTGCAAGTACACGCTCAGGCGACCGCGCTGAGTGCGGGGGCTGCCCCCGGCCCGCTCCGAGCCCCTGGTCCCCCTGAGCTGGCCCCTGTGCCTGCCCTCTGCTCTGCCTCCTTCTCAAGGTGGGGGTGGGGGCAGGTGCCTTTCTGGCCTTGGGGCAGCATGCTCCCAGGGACAGCTGAGTCCTGTCCTGAGTCCTCCTGGGTGTCAGCCATCTTGGTGCCCTGGAGGGTCCTCACTGGCTCCCCTCCCATCCCATGTGGCCGCTCTGAACCTCAGTTTCCCGCTCAGTGAAATGGGCACAGCAGGGGGACCCGTGGGCAGCAGGGAGAGCTCTGGGGCAGCCTGCCCGGGTCCGGAGCCCGGCCCCTGCCGGCGGAGGCTCAGGGAAGGCCGGGCCTGCGTCTGACGAGTGGAGGCCACTGCAGCACTGGTGGGAATAGGCAGTGAGTCCAGGTCGGGCCAGGAACAGCCCCCTGGGGTCAGGACTAAAAGCTGCTTCTTAGGAAATACCAGTGAGTGCTGCCATGGGGGAGCCCGGGGGGATTCAGCGAGGGCCCCTCAACCCCAGCCCTGCACCAGGAGCGCTCCCTGCGCCTGCACGGGGAACCACTGTGACGCTTCACTCGGCCAGGGCATGGGGGTGGGGGGGACCTCTGGCTGCCCCTGCCTTCGGCCGTCGCCACTCGCTGCCTGTGGGTGCTCTTCTCCTGAGAGGTGAGCTGCAGGCAGGGAGAAGAGGCTGACCTGCCTCCAAGGAACCCCCACCTGGCTCACAGCTTCGGGGCTTTAGCCAAGGGACACACGGTGGGTTCCTTGAAGGGGCTGGGGATGGAGAGGCGATTGTGGGGACTTTTCTTGGGGTTGAAGGAGAGAGCGCTGGGCAGGCAGGCGGGTGGTGAAGAGGAAAGGCAGAAGGCCTTTGCAGCTGATGGGAAAATCCACACCAAATCAGAGGGATGTGGTCTGGTAGAGGTATGGGGCTGGGGAATGCACAGAGTGAGTCAGAAGGCTTCTGAAACGGGTGGGTGGGGAGGCGTGGCCAAGAAGGAAACAGAATCAGTGAGCTGGACAGAGCCTAGGAGACAGAGAAAGCCAAGGGCGAGTCAGCAGAGACTTGTGGCAAGAGGGACTCTCCCCTCTCTGAGCTAGTCTGTGACCAGAGGTTTGCACTGGACAGAGGAGGAATCTGAGGCTCAGAGGCACGGGGGAGCGCCCCAGAACCTGCCCAAGGCCCCAGAGCTGGCAGGCTCCCTTCAGTGCCTGGAGGGTGGGAGCGGCACCTGGTCAGGCCCTCTGAGGGAGGGAACTGGCTTGTCCCGGCAGGGCGGGGGTGGGCATTTGCACCGGGGGGCCCCCGTGGGGAACGGCAGAGCTGGGAGTCCGGCTGACCTCAGGTCCCTGTGCCCTGCCCAGAGAGAGGCCCCTCTGCTCTACGGCCAAACAGCACAGCAATGGCCCCACAGAGAAAGGAAGCGGCAAGAACACAGAAAGACGCAGAAAGGGTGGAGGCAGCGGCGCCCAGGGGCTCCAGGGCGTGTCTGGGCGTGTCCAGGCGGAGTTCCTAACCACTTGGTTATTAGCTCAGGTTCCTGGACTGGGGAGGGGCCGGCCGTTGGGGCCGTCTTTGCGGGGTGGTCCCGTGCACTGCAGGATGTGAAGGAGCACCACTGGCCTCTGGATGCCAGCAGCACTTTGCTCCTCAAGGCTTCACCCCCACCGATGTCTGCATTCCCAGGCTGGGGGGAAGCGCTGGACTAGGGTTTGGATGATGTTGGGTGAAACACCCAAGAGCAGCCAGATGTGGTCCAGGGAACACCTGCCAGGAGGGTAAGTGCTGGAAGGCTGGATAGCACAGGTTACTTTGGGGTCAAGAGATTATGAGTCATCTGGGGATTACTTGGGTAGAAACGGGACCTCCCAGAGTCATTCCTGATAATATCAAAGAGATTCGTGTTCGGGTTGATTTCAGGGTAAGAATTAGGGGCAGGAAAATGGGAGTTAGGTTAGCTTGGGTTTCCAAAGCTTGTGAGCAGGAGACACAGGACACACCAGGCCGCCCACCAAATCCAGTACCCGTTGCTTCAGCTGATTTGGAGGTGCTTTTGGTGTTTCCAAAAAACAATGTCAACCCTCTCAGATAAAAATTGTCTTTTGGGAGAAAGCTCTACCTTATTTGACTTGCTTCTGGAACCTCGATGACAGTTCTAACGGGATTAGGTCACCTCCAGAGCAGCCAGAGACCTGGCTCTGGCCCCCCAGGAGCCTCCACGGCCCCTCAGGACAGCTGACAGTGACGGCGGCCACAGGGATGGGCGGGGAACAGGGCTAGACCCTCACATATGTTCTTTCCTCTGGGTCAACAAAGACCCCGAGTTGTTCTTTAGTTGCTCAGTCATGTCTGACTCTTTGAGACCACATGGACTACAGCCCGCCAGGCTCCTCTGTCCATGGGATTTCCCAGGCAAGAATACTGGACTGGGTCATCATTTCCTTCTCCAGAGGATCTTCCCGACCCAGGGGTTGAACCTGCATCTTCTGCACTGGCAGGTGGGTTCTTTACCACTGAGCCACCAGGGAAGCCCAAGACCCTGCACAGTCACAGTCAATGTCAGAACTTCCACCGTGTCTCAGAGGAGGGCGGGGCCCACTTGGGGGATGCCAAGGGCCCCAGGAGGGAGTCAGGGGTCCCAACCTGGATGGGCGGGGGGCATGGAGACTGGAGGGCAGACAGACTTACCTGAGGCCCTTTCCCCTGGGGCGCCCTGCCCCTCCTTCCCATTTCCAGAACCCCAGGGCTACCGTACGGGCACTCACTGCATGGCTGGCTCTGGCAGGCTCTCTCAGCGCCCATGGCCTTTCTGGTTAGCCCGGGACGAACGTCATTGTCGGCGAGGGTGAAACCGGGGTGAGTGGTTCTGGCTCTGTCCTGTTTCCCCTGTTAGACTGGAGATGCCAGGGTCCTGGTGTAGGGTCGGAGCAGCTGGGAGGCTGTGGAGCGTAGGCCCTCCTGTCTGGAAAGCTTTTTGTTATGAGAAATTTCAAATAGAAAGACTAGGATGATGAAGCCAGGTGCCTTGATCACCTCCTAGTCTTATTTCACTTACACTCTCTCCCTCCCCCACTGGATTACTTTAAGACATTACTCTCACTTTGGAGGTAAATGCTTGAGGATGTTTCTGTAAGGCAGGGATTGGCAAACTTTTTCTATAAACATCTGAAGCTTTGGGGGCCACGTGGTCTCTGCCTGTTCTACTTAACTCCATCCTTCCTCCCCGCAGTCACATGTAAATGGATGGGTGTGGCTGGGTTGGGTTTCAATAAAACTTTATTTGCAGAAACAGGAAGTGGGGCCATAATTTGCCAACCTCTGCTCTGAAAGATATAAGAACTATTTGCTTTTTACTAAAATTCCAGTATCATTATCACATTTAAAAATGACATAAAATCAGTGCTTATACTTCCCTGATTGACTCAAAATATATTTTTTTAAAAACAACAGTGGTTTGAATCAACATTCAAAGAGCCCACACTCCATCTGAGCGATACTATCCTTGTCATTAATTGTCACTTTCAGCTCAGTGGATTTGGGGTCTGTGTTCCTAGAACTGTGAGAGCTGGGGGGATCTGATGAGACCCCATGCCCCCAGGCTTGGCCTGAGCCTGGGAGAGAAGCCCATCAGATCTGATCTCTGCCACAATGACATTTCTGGATGTCATGAGGCTGAACCAGGATGGTGACTGAGGTGAGGTGTGGGCAGTGCCCAGGTGAGGCACTGGAGTCCAAAGGGACCAGGGCTGAGGTGTGTCCACGAGTGGACCTACTTGTGAGGGTGAGGCAACTCGTTCCTGGGACGCTCTGCAGAGAGCTGCTGGTCTGAAGGAAGACTTAGGCTTCTTTTGGCTGCGTCGTGCAGCAGCGCAACTTCCCTGACTAGGGACTGAACCTGTGGCTCCTGCAGCAGAAGCAGAATCTTAACCACCGGACCACTGAGGACGTCCCAGGAGGGCAGATTTTCAAAGCACCCAGGCGATTTCAAGGTTGACTGAAAACCTCGGGAGCGGTGGTGTGCCAAAGCCGGCTCACACCTTTTCACGAGAGCCATTTAATTTGTAGATCTCTTTGCGGTTTTGGTTTGTGAACCATTATTAAAAGATGAAAACATTTATGATGAGTCTTATTAAAAACAAGGGTAAAACTCAAAACCCACCCCTTAAGTGTTTGATTACCTTACTATTACATATATACTCTCCAGTTTTATCTACCGAGTGCGCATCCATTTCCCAAATTCGTGTTCGCGACTTCATCCTGGTAGCTTGAAATCACCCACAGTGGGAGAATTCACACCGTGGAAATGGGCACGTGCCACCTCTGACCCTGGAGGATCAACTGCTAAAACAATGACCGGCACGTCACTGCTTGGGGATCATCTGTTTCAACCTCCTGCTGGAGATCAAGGCTGCTGTCCCTCGGGCAATGTTTCAAACACTGACTTTTTGATGCCTGGCGGTGCCAGAGGAGGCAGGGGCGTTCTCCCGGGGAAGGGGATGGGCCGTAAGCTGTTTGAGGGCGTCTTGGGAGATGAGAAGTCATAACCGTAAACCCCCAGTTGCTACTCTTCTCCCTAAATAGGGAGAAGAAATGCCGTAACCACTTACTGAGAAGAGAGATTCACCTTTTTAAAAGCCTCTGACTCCAAATTTAGTCACCACACTTGTCTTCATGTTAATGAATGAAGAGGAACTTAAGAAGCCATGTGTCTGCACTGACAGGGAAACGCATCTGTGTGTTTTCTTCCTGGAAAGGGAAACTGCAGTTACAATGAAGCCAGCCAGCATCACAGGGTGGCATCCAGTCACAGCGGCTGGCCCTGTTGCAATCTTGGGGACTCCCTGGTCCCCCAGGAAGCCGTTGGGGGCCATTCTCCCCATGGTGCCCAAGTACCAGAACCACCCCTCCTGCATGGCTGTCGCGCCAACTTATTACAGCCACCTGCGTTCTTCAAAAGCTTTGTGCGAGAGACCCCTCGGGGTGTGGGAAGAAAATATTAGAACTACAATCTTTTTAAAAAGATTTTTTGACATGAAGCAGTTTTAAAGTTTTTGTTACCATGTTGCTTCTGTTCTACATTTTGGTTTTTAGGCTGCAAGGCATGTGACATCTTAGCTGCCCACAATGGACTGAACCCACACCCCCGTATAGAAAGGCAAAGTCTTTCAATCTTTCAATCACTGGACAGCCAGGAAACTGTTTGATTAATGGTGATGCTGATGCTGCAGAGGTGGGGGCCACACTGTGAGAACTACTGATCTGAAGAAACAAACTTGATGTGGCTCCCCCAAAGCCAGGGAGCTTACTCCGAACAAATGCAACACGGAGGAAACAGGAGGAAGGATGCAATTGTGGACAGTACAAGCTTCCTGTAAACATGCCGCAGACAGTGGGGCAGAGAGCGTCTGTCAAGGCCGACTTCAATAGCTTATTTCAAGGTGAGGTGAGGTGAAGTCACTCAGTCGTGTCCGACTCTTTGTGACCCCGTGGACTGTAACCTACTAGGCTTCTCCGCCCATGGGATTCTCCAGGCAAGAATACTGGAGTGGATTGCCATTTCCTTCTCCAGGGGATCTTCCCGACCCAGGGATCGAACCCAGGTCTCCCGCATCGGAGGCAAACGCTTTAACCTCTGAGCCACCAGGGAAGCATAAAGATCTTAAGAAGGTGAATGATTTGTCAGAGGTCGACTCAGGTACAAGATATAAGAGAAACATGTGCCTATGAGCACCAAATGACACGTACCAAAATGTTCATTTTTTGATGCTTAATGATCCCAAACTGGACAAATGTCCATCAACAGTAAAATGAATAAGTATATTGGGGTGTATATTCATGCAAAGGAAGATTATATATTATTTAAAAAAAAAAAAAACAACTAAAAAACTAAGAAAGGAATTAAGCTTCACTTATGTTTAACATGCCAAGTAACAGGTACATGCTATGCATTGGAAATGCAAGCTCAAGAAATTTGTTTTTCTTATCATGACTGTATGGCCCCTGCCAGGATGACTCACGGGTGGGCAGGGACCCTCATGCGTGGTTCCATTTTTGAAACCCCTGTGCCAGACTGGGATCTGGTGTGTAGCAAGTGCTCCAAAGATGGATGCTAAATGAATACATGTAGGTAAAATACTACTTCTTACTTCCTAAGGCAACTCAAGGGGGTGGGATACGGGTACTGGATGGGGTCACGGCTCCCAGACTACAGAGGGCCGCTGTCGCAGGGGGTGGAGCCTTTGGAGAAGCAACTGGGGTTGCTGGGGTCTCCCGCCTCTGGTTTGTTCCCCTCTCTTCCGTGGCTTCTGCTTGGCTGAGACAGTGGTCTCTAGAAGTCCAAGATGACCTGAGGAAATGACTCATGGTCATGACTTTGGGAAACTGGACCATGTATGTCCAGGAACAAGCCCTGGGCACTCCAGAGCCGAAACACAGCTTAGTGTGTGCGAGCTGAGGGAGGCCGGAGGGCGGACGTCCTGCCCTGCGCCATGAGCAAGATCTGAGCGCCTCCCCCACAAGCATGACCTGGAACCTACTCTTTCCCCAACCTTCTCCTTCTAAGTTATCCACAGAAACAGCAGCTTTTAAATTCCACAATACATTTTATTCAGGAAAGCAATACACAGCTGTAGGTATTTCAGAGTACAGCAGAGTGTAAAGACAAACACAGAAGACACCTGGGACACAGCTGGCTCTGGATACTGGATCTCGCTGGAACCAGCCAGGTTTGTCTCGACTCTGGGAGGCGCAGAATCAAGTCTGTGGCTGCCCCTGGCACCCTGGCCACCCCCACAGCCATTCATTCGGTGGGCGAGCGTTTTATGCCGGTCTCATCTCTACTCTTCATCTGTTTGATGCTGTGACAGGGACTGCTGTGCTGAGCACACAAGGGGGACAGGAAACAGGCCCTGCCCACAGGGTGCACAACCTCTCGGTGAGGCGGAGAAGTGAGGGGTCGGCAGTCTCGTGTGGCCAGTGTTACCAAAGTCGCGCTCGCAAGCTCAGCGTGGAGTGGGCCCACAGGATGGCACCGACCCGGCTTCAGGGTGGCCGACGCGGTGTCAGCCAGGCGAGGGGAGACTGCTCTTCTCTTCTGACCTGTCTCTCCTCCTCTGAGAACGTCCCACTGTCCGCTCCACCCACAGCCATTTCTCTGAACCGCTCACTCACTCCAGGCGGCTGGCTCCGTGAGGATGGAGCTCTCCTCCCCGCATCTCTGACTCTGCCGGGCAGAGTGGCGGCCCAGCACCCCGGCTGGGAGACTGGCGGCTCTCTGGTGGCTCAGCCCTCCTCCAGCACAACTGGAGGCGGGTGGTTGTAGCAGGTGGAGAGGGTCTAGGACGTGGAAAAACCATACCTACGAGGCTGCAGCCTGGCCCAGAGCACTGAGACTGCTTTCTATTCACTAAGACAAAAAGTCAACCACAGAACAGTTCTATCAACAGCACAACTGTTTGAAAGACAGAAACACACAAACACGTATTTCCCTGCACCCCAACAACGCGACAGGACCCCCCTGCCCCTGCCCCCGCCCCCGGCTCAGTCGAAGGTGATGCGAAAGCTGCGCTCCTGCTCCTTGCGCCGGCCCTCGCACACCTTGGTCACCTCCTCCACCTTCCTCTGCAGCAGTGCCGAGTTCTGATCGATCCACTGCAGCGAGTCCATGTGCGCGTTGAGGATCTTGCAGATCTGCTGCAGCGGGTCGCTGGTGTCGGCCGGGCCCCCCGACGTGTTCAAGTGCTCGATGATGTCCTTGAGGTCCTGGGCCATGCGCTTGAGCTGCGCGTCGATGTTCTCCGCCAGCTTGTAGGTCTTCTCGCGCTCTTCGTCGGCGTGCTGCAGGTGCACCGTGCCGCTCTGCTCCTTGACCGACTCCTCCAGCGGGCTCAGCAGGTCCTCCAGCTCCTTCTGCTGTGACAGGATGAAGTCGAGCTCCTGGTCCAGCCGCTTCTGGTCCAGCTTCACTTTCTCCACCTCGCGGTGGAGGCTGGTGATCCTCTCGCCGTTCTCGATCAGCGTGCGGTCCCAGGCGTTGACCTGCGTGGCCTGCTGCAGGAAGTGCCGCTCCTGGTCTTCCAGCTCCAGGCTCCACTTGTTGATGAGACTCTCCAGCTGGGCGTAGGTCAGCGCAGCGCTGCCCGATCCCCCGGCAGCGGCGCTGGGACCGCTGGGCGCACTCCCGGAGGCCGCCGTGTTGCTGGGGATCCCGGCCGGAGTCAGGGGCTTTATGTTCAGGGAGAAGCCGGCGGTGCTGGTGGTGGTGGCGGTCGTGGTCGTGGCGGTTGTCGCCGTGGAGGTGGTGGAAGCTGCTCCAGGAGCCTTCAGGCTGAAGCCCAGTGTCCCCGCTCCTGCTGTCCCCGTGGTGGTCGCTGGGGTGCCAAGGGAGAGCCCAGTGGCGGCGGACGAGGTGGGAGCAGTTGCCAGCGAGGTGAAGAGCGAGGGCCCGGAGCCGGCGGTGGTGGCGGCGGGGGTGGGCGCGGCCGGCTGTGCGGCTCCCGCTCCGGTGGCCGCTGGAGCGGCCGCAGTGAAGGGCAGCCCGCTGAGGGCCGGGGGCTGGGCCGGGCCCCCCAGAGAGCCTATGTTGAAGCCAGAGGTCCCAGTCTGGGATGCGCTCCCAGCCGTGAAGGAGAAGCCCCCCGAAGTGGATGTGGTGGGCGGGGCGGCAGATGCGGCGCTGGAGCCAAACACGAAGCCGCCGGGCGCCGCGCCCTGGGCGCCCGCGCTGGCGCTGGCGGCGGCGCTGCTGAGCGTGCCGCCCCCGAGCCCGAAGCCGCCGGGCTGGGCCGCGGCCGGGGCCGTGCTGCCCAGGCTCAGCTTTGGGGTGTTGCTCCCTAAGGAAAATCCGGTGGCTCCTGCTGCAGGCGTCGTGGTCCCGAAGCTGAAGGCCGGGGTCTGTGTGGCGGGAGTCTGGGTGCTGAGTGAGAACAGGCTGGTGGCAGGGGTGCTGGCGGCCGACTGGGAGGGAGTCCCAAAGCTAAACCCGCCAGTGCCGGAGGTGGAGAAAGAAAAGCCCGTAGCGGGCGTGGTCGTTGCGGTCTTTGTGGTGCCAAATGTGAACCCTCCTGTGGAAGCCCCAGTGCCTCCAAAATTAAACCCGCTCATGGCTCCAGACTCTGGGGGCAGCAGCTACTCCGGCTCCAAAGCAAATCCACCGGTGTCTGCAACCTTGGGAAGATTTGCAAAGCAGAGGAAGTGACATGATCAGATGGCAGATCTGGAAAAACCTCAGCGGCATGATGGAGCTCAGTCTGCAGGGGGGTGGGCCTCAAGTCTGATAAGCGGCCCCTCGCTCCTCTTCCTGCTGTGGAACCTAACTGGGCCCTGCTGAACTAGGAAAGATGGACAAGGACGTAAGGCCCCTGCTCTGGGGGGTCTAGCAGGGTCAGTACTAGCGGGAGGCCCACTGCTTGGGGCAGGGGAGGCTGAAGAGCAGGCGCCTTTCTCCCTGCTGGCTGCACGTGGGTGAGGGGTAGGCTGACTTGGCACCACCCCGAGTGTCCCTCTGGACCTCAGAGACAGGCCCCGGGAAGCTGAGTTACGACAGGGCCTTGGGCGCCAAAGGCTCCCTCTGGGCACACCCCAAGCCAGTTTAGGAGGACAGAGGGCACGCGGGCGCAGTGCTCAGAGCACCTGGTGCCCCTGGCCGCAGGGACTGGTTTCAAGGGGCCGTGGAGACTCAGGCTGGCCAAGAGACCGCCCCACCTGCAGGTGCAGGGCACGGAGGATGAGCATCGGGGGACAGTGAGCGCCGCCAGAGAGAGCAGAGAGGAGAGCGGGAAAGGGCAGAGTGAGAGAGCCGCCAGAAATCCTGGTCCTGCTCAGCAACCCCGCCTGGTCTTCATTAGAAGCTTGGGGAGACAGCACATCCCTGTTCAGTGAAAGGTGACTGCTTTCTATCTGAAAAAGCCCTGAGCAAAGCCATTTGGTAGCTGGAGAGTCAAAGGTGACTTGGAGAAGAAAGAGTTGGAGGGCGTCCTGGGTAGAGGCATTTTCAGGGAAGTGATCACAGGCTAAGCACTGCCTGCTGGCGGGCTGCTCACGTGAATGACATCTCACTGCTGTCTGGAGGCGGAGGTGGTGTCCCCACGTCCAAGATGAGGAAACTGGGGCTCAGGGGGCTGTGGTGATCTACTAGGAGCTGAGCCCAGGCCACAGGCCCAATCCACCAAGCTCCTCATCCAGCGCAGGCACCAGTTAGGGGGTCAACTGGGCATCAGATATAAGGCAAGCTCTGCATCCTACCTACCAATACAGCCTCTTAACTATACTCAAGAAACGCTGGGAATGACAACAGAGAGAAGCAGAACACAAATTTACTACGCAGTGTGATCTCTGCTATGGAAAAACACAGCTACCCTGAACAAGGAGGGCTGGAAAGAAATACACCGAGATGCGGGACTACACATGGATGGCCTCCCTGCTAATCTGTAGCAGTTTCCAAGTGCTCATTCCTGCCTGTACAATAAACATAATGCATAAGCTGGGATTTTGAAAATGATCCTCTAATTATAGAGTGTAAATTCACACTGAAGAACCAGCGAACCTGTGCAGCCGGGTTCTAGAATCACAATATGAGCGGGACAGACAGGGTGAGTTACACCACCTCCCCCAGGCTGGCACTCAGCCACATCTGGTCTTGGTTGTGGGGCGGCACTGGATCCCAGGGGCTGTGCTGAAGACAGCAGAGGAGCCAGCACGTGGACTTCACACCAACACCAGGACCAAACATGGCCCTCCAGAGACACGCAGGCCCTGCTGCCCGGAGCCTGGGGCCAACGACCCTAAGTAAGTGGCAGAAGGAATTCTCAGACGTGACTAAGAATCTTGAAATGCGGAGGCAGAGACCAGACTAGAGAAGAGACCACCGGAAGGTGGAAGCGGAGGCTGGAGTAACGTGCCTTGAACTTGGGAGACAGAGGACGGCGCCACAGGCCAGGCAGTGCGGGTGGCCTTTACAAGCCGGAAAAGGCAAGGAAACGGCTCGCCCCTGCAGTCTCCAAAAGGAACCAGCCCTCCTTAATTTCAGCCCAGTGAGACCGATTCTGGACCCTGATCTCAACTTCAAAAGAATAAAGGTGCATCGTTTCAAGCCGCTAAGTTTGTGATATCTGTGAGAGCAGTACAGGAAATGAACACAGCTGGGGAGCAAAAGTGCCTGACGGGTACGGGGTGGGGGAACCCCATGACTCCGGAGGACCCCGAGACCCAGCACCCTCGTCAGGAAAGTGGAGTGGCCGCTGCGAGCCTGGAGCGTGGCCAAGTCAGGAGGGCACAGTGCTCACGGCCACGGTCCCCGCGCAGACATACGCCATAGTCACCTCTGGAAGCCGGGGAGGAAGGGAGGGAGCCCCGAGGGGCCGTGAATCCAACCCAGCTGGGACGTTCTCAGGAAAAGACTGCGGTGGTAGCTGGCCTCGAGCCTGACGCGAACTCACGGTCAGCTGCCACTGCCCCGCGGGACCTTGGGCTACGTGACCCATTCTCCGGTTGAGACAAGCGTGGTCTGAGGGCGGCTGGCTCGGGCTCCAACTGCGCCCGGCCCCCCAAGCCAGCCAATTTCACACCCATCCTACAAGGAGGTCGGATGATGACCCCGGGGCACAGATCGGGGTGGGCACTAGCCAACCCCCGCACCCTGCATTGTAAAGCTCTCATTTCTCCTTCATCGAGTGGGCCCCTGGTCACAGGGCCAGCAGCCCTGCTCAGGGGGCATGGCCACTATTCTGTACCCTGTCTTCCGCTCTACTCCCTCACATGTTTATCTTCTTTTCATCTAAAAGCAGCTGCAAGACGGCTCCTTGTTTTCAGGCACGAAGTTGAGTTCCTTGTTTTGGACACGAAGAGACCCTGGCCCAGTTCACTGCAGAGCCATCTTGAGCCGGGTCTGTGACCAGCCAGTGGACAGAAGTGCCTGGACAGCCCCACGGTTCAGTTCGCAACAGCGCACTCAAGAGAGCTTTTACTATTAATAAGCTGCAGCTAAAATTTTTCCGAAAAGCATTTATAGAAAGTTTTCACTTTTTATATGATTAAGAAACCACAAAGAAGAAGAGCCCCCCCACCCGCCCCTGCCCCAGTGTCTTGTCTGGTTTAATGGTCCACTGAACGCCTCCTCTCCTTCCAACACCTCGGATGCCATGGACCCAGGAAGAGTGGTGAACACGTCCTGACGCAGTTCGTCCTGGGTGTTACTGCTCACTTACCACTGACCCCCAGAACGCTGGGAGTTTCACAGACGTGTGAAACATACGCAAAAAACCCTTTGCCCTTTACAAGGGCTTTTCCACTGTTACCAAAGGGGTGAGCTTTCCTAAAAGAGAAGCGGATGCTGTTGGGGGGAAGTGATGCTGTTCTTGGGAAGAGGGGCAGGTGGCCCGGGGCGCGTGCTCGGCCTGGGCAGCCACGGCCACAGCAGGTTCTCTAGCCTACAGGGCTGCCTCGAGTGAGGGCAAGACTGGCAGAGCAGCCCCCGCACACTTGCTCTTGCTTTCCACACCACACCCAGGTGCCTGCAGTCCCGAGTCTGGGATCCCCACGCATAGGCGCGGCCATCCCTGGCTTCAAGGACGCGGGTTCTGTGCCGTCGCCGCCACCTTCGCTCAGATCCCGCCCTCTGTTGTTAGTTCCTCAGCCTCTCCAAGCCCGAGCTGCATCTGCTTTATTCACTCCGGCACTTACTCGGCCCTGCTCTACGTACAGCGACAACACAGCAAAACGTGGTCCATCCCCGGAGGACAGGGTTCACGGAGAGCACACTACAGGGATATGCGCGCAGCTCCTCTGCAGACACCGCTCGGGGCCCTGGAAATACGGCTGTGGACTAGACAGGAGTCTGCTCTCACATCCCAGCAGGGAAGTACTCGGGGTGTCAGACGAGGCTCAGCGTCCTGGAGGAAAGAGCGAGTGGGCTGGGGCAGCAGGGTGCCAGCGCAGGGGCGAGGGGGCGGCCAGAGGAGCCAGAACAAGCCCCAGCATGGAACCGGGATGGCTGGGGCAGGCGGCACTGTTCTGAGCCCTGGGGTCCCCTTTCCTTAGATACTCAGAACAGGGGTGTCTGTCTGGGAATGAATACGAGGGGAGGGAAGACCTCAGCCTTGGACCAAAGGCAAGATTAACCCTAATCTCAGAACCTGGGACCTCGCGTGGCAACAAGGATGTCACGGATGTGATTAAGGATCCCAAGCGGGCAGACGACCCTGGATTATCTGCGTGAGCTTTCGATGTGATCGCAAGGGCTCTGAACGGAATCGGGAGGCAGAAGAGGTGAGCCAGAGGGACTGTGACCCTGGAAAGACGTTCCGAGAGCTGCTACACCGCTGCTCTGGAGCTGGAGGACGGGGCCACGAGCCAAGGAGAGCAGGTAGCCTCCGCGAGCTAGAAAAGGCACAACCCAGACTCTCGCCTGAGCCCACACAAGGAACACAGCCCTGGGCACCCGCTTCAGGCTTCTGACCTCCCAAACTGCAAGGAAATATTTGTGTTATCTTAAACTGTTAAGTTTGTGGTAATGTGTAACAAGAGCAACAAGAACTTAACACAAGAGTGGGGGACCAAGAAGGAGAAGGGCAGGGCTTGGTAAAGGTAAGTGAACGGGAAACCCATCCTGGCACAGGGGTAAGAACAGCTGTGATTCTGAAAGCCTAGACATCCGCTGCCGTGGGGCGACCTCCTGGGACGTGGACGTGTGAGACACCCACGTATGACAAAGGGAGGGACAGGGTGGCCTGGAGCACCGACGGGGCTCGTGGAGTGACCAGGGTCAGCCCCACGGGGCAGGATGTCCCTGTGTCGCTCACTGGGTGCCACCTGTGTGAGCAGGACCGGCCAGGAGTGCTAGGGGGCAGCACACCGAACCTTGCTGGAAGGGGGACAGGCTCAGAGAGGTGACGCAACTTCTCCAAGGTCACACAGCAGCAAACAGGAGTTCCCGGAAGGGAGCTGAGCTTCTGGGGCAGGAGGTGAGCATGTGTCAGAAATCAGTATTAGACGGGCAGTGGGGTGCTCATGCAGACGCGTGGCCGAGGGAGTGATGCACCTCCAGGCTGCCGGCTGGGTCAAGGGCCGGTCACGGAGGAGAACTGGCAGCCAGGCCACCCACCCGCAGCAAAGCCGGGAGGACCCTGCTTCCTGCCCGACCCCCGCAGCCCTTCACCTGTCACCTCAGAAGCTTGAGTGACCCTCCCAGAGCAAGGCTTTTCCACCAGGCAGGGGCAGCTGCCTCGCCCCAGGCCGCCTCCCTCCTTCCTAACAAACTCTTCTTCACTCGGGGCAGCAGGCCCGCAGCGGTCTCGACACGTCCAGCCCGCACTCTTCTGTCAGCGCCTGGCAGGACACAGCCCAGCACCGAGAAGCGGGCGCTGCAGCCTGTCGTTCCAAGCGCTTGCTCCTCCACTCCCAGCCCTAGGATCTTAGTTTTAAGTTCATCTCCCGGGGCCTCAGTTTCCTCATCTGAAAACAGGATGACAGCTCCAGAATCATATGGTCTCTGGGAAGATGAAACAGTCGGCGATCTGTGTCAAGTGCTTAGCACTGTGCCCGGTTCCTTCTTGGGGCCCAGGAAGCAACCTATCATTGCA
This sequence comes from Cephalophus harveyi, assembly GCA_006410635.1. NCBI lineage: Eukaryota > Metazoa > Chordata > Mammalia > Artiodactyla > Bovidae > Cephalophus > Cephalophus harveyi. Next base: position 340,499 of record SJYT01061374.1, on the reverse strand, counting down.
GTTAATGATACTGCAGCTGTGGGAAGCGACCCAGCCGCCGCTCCCGGCATCCCGCCCACGGCCACCTGGGGGTGCTGCCCACAGCGCTGAGCCCAGCCAGGTCCAGGCAGGACAGGCAGCTTCAGTGCCCACTGCGCTTTCCCTGCAGAATTAGCTCTTCATTTAAGACTTGGAGGAAGTGCAGCCATGGGCTCAGAGAGACCAGAGGAGGGGAGGAGAGAGGGGAGAGAAGAGAGGGGATGGGACACCAGTGGTCATCAGCCGGGCTGGTCCCTCTGCAGTGTGAGTGCACGGACCCCCTGCCTGACCCCACCACGCCTCCCCTGGGCTGTCTCACCACAGGCCAGGCCCAAGCCCACGAACTCTTGCTTCTTAAATCTCTCTTGAATCAGATCCCCTCTCTCCCTTGAAACCCCTCTAAACCTCAGGGGATAGATAAGCCCAGAGAGCCTGCCCTACAAGAATGGAAATCAGCCGATCGGGGCGAGCTGCCTGCTACCCAGACCTCAGCCGGGGCAGAGCTCGGATGTTCCAGGTTCCGGAGAAGCGAGATGGCCCACAGGGCCCGACCAGAGCGCGGGGTGAAGCCACAGGAGAGGCCTTGAAGGGACAGGAAGGCTCATCCAGGCTGTGGGGGGCGGGGGCAGACAGCACCAGGGGCCAGGCAGGAGCTGCTGGGGACCCGGGCCACTCCGCCTGGCTCTTACCCAACCGCCCTGCCCGGTAGGACCAGCCAATCCCAGGGGCTGGAAACAGA
>SJYT01061374.1:322306-338920 GCA_006410635.1 Cephalophus harveyi | reverse complement strand
GGTCTGTGGGAAGCCTGGCCCCGTCCTTCCGCCATGCCCCACTCACATGAACAGATCCCCAAATGCTCCTGCACACCAACCCCCCAGGAGGCCTGCTCACACGTGTTCTGCTCGTGGGTGTTTTTAAAAACAAAAATTACATACTTTTTGTGAATAGTTTGGTCACATGGTTCTATGTTCAAAAGGTACAAGAGGGGTCTCTGTGGCCCCCCTCACCCCCACAGCTACCTCTCTTTCCTGGAGACAGGCTTTCGGGTTTCTCGGGCCTCTTTCCAGAGATTTTTGACACATTTAGGCAAATGCAGTTTGCACTCTCTCCCACTGTACACACAAGGCTGCATGAGCCGGGAGCACTCTTTTTTGTACTGACAATACTTCAGAGGTCATTTAAGCAGGCTTATCATCCTCACTGGGGCTTCCAAGGTGGCTCAGTGGTAAAGAATCCACCTGCCATAGCAGAAGACACAGGTTCGATCCCTGGGTCGGGAAGACACCCTGGAGAAGGGAATGGCTTTCCTTTCACTCGTGTTCTTGGAGAACTCCATGGACAGAGGAGCCTGGTGGGCGGCAGTCCATGGGGTCGCAAACAGTCATAACACAACGGAGCACGCACACGTATCATCCTCACTAGATGGAGAAGGAAGCGTGCTCAGAAACCCCTCGGCTTCCTGCCCCTGGAACTGCCTCCAGCTGGTACAAAAATGCTTCTTGGACCCAGAGGTTCTCAGCTATCCGGCTTCTCCCTTTCTTCCCTGGAAAACAGCCCCACCTCACCACTAATGAGCAATTACACTCTCCTTCTCACTTCTCACTCCTGAGGCCCAAACTTGCACCAGAAGGAGCTCAGGTGGTGGGAAACAGCAAATTGCCCCACAGGGAAAACAAATCAGGTTAGACAACTGGAAAAGTCAGGAAACAGCCAGAGGGGTAGATTTTAAGATTCTAAAAACACTCTTAATATAATAGGACTAGACATGATCTTGTTCTTGTCCTGAAAGATTTTTCTCCCTCCACCTAGCTGCATTCAACATTTAAATTTCAATGGAACAATCAATTCACCAGTCCTTTCTTTAAAATCTTGTTTTGGCCATCACCGACAAAGCCAAGAGTCCTCTGATCACTATCTGCCACCCTGGTCCCCATGCCTGTGAGGTACTCAGGTGAAAAGCTGTCATGTATCTCTTATCCACATACACTTGCACATGTGTTCACAGCCAGAGCAAATAATTTTACCCACATGTTTTCTCTACTCCCAAGGGATCATACTGCATGTGTCACTCCACAATTTGTAGTTTTCAACAGGTTTTTCATTCCTTACAGCTGCTGTAAACCAATAAGCTAGAAGGAATGATAAATAAAATGTGGTGTGACTAGACCACATTTACCCATGCCTCTAACGATGGGCAAGCGAGTTCCAGAAAAACATCTACTTCTGCTTTATTTACTACGCCAAAACCTTTGACTGTGTGGATCACAACAAACTGTGGAAAATTCTTCAAGAGATGGGAATACCAGACCACCTAACCTGCCTCCTGAGAAATCTGTATGCAGGTCAAGAAGCAATAGTTAGACCTGGACATGGAACAACAGACTGGTTTCAAATCAGGAAAGGAGTACATCAAGGCTGTATATTGTCACCCTGCTTATTTAACATATATGCAGAGTCAGTCCATTCTGAAGGAGATCAGCCCTGGGATTTCTTTGGAAGGAATGATGCTAAAGCTGAAACTCCAGTACTTTGGCCACCTCATGCGAAGAGTTGACTCATTGGAAAAGACTCTGATGCTGGGAGGGATTGGGGTCAAAATCACTGCAGATGGTGATTGCAGCCATGAAATTAAAAGACGCTTGCTCCCTGGAAGAAAATCTATGACTAACCTAGACAGCATATTAAAAAGCAAAGACATTACTTTGTTGACAAAGGTCCGTCTAGTCAAAGCTATGGTTTTTCCAGTAGTCATGTATGGATGTGAGAGTTGGACTATTAAAAAACCTGAGCGCCGAAGAATTGATGCTTTTGAACTGTGGTGTTGGAGAAGACTCTTGAGAGTCCCGTGGACTGCAAGGAGATCCAACCAGTCAATCCTAAAGGAAATCAGTCCTGAATATTCACTGGAAGGACTGATGCTAAAGCTGAAACCCCAATACTTTGGCCACCTGATGTGAAGAACTGACTCATTGGAAAAGACCCTGATGCTGAGAAAGATTGAAGGCAGGAAGGAGGAGAAGGGGATGACAGAGGATGAGATGGTTGGATGGCATCACCGACTCAATGGACACAAGTTTGAGTAAGCAGCGAGAGTTGGTGATGGACAGGCAGGCCTGGCGTGCTGCAGTCCCTGGGGTCACAAAGAGTTGGGTACAACTGAGCAACTGAACCGAACTACTGATGGGCATTTAGGACGCTTCTGGTTTTTCTTTACTATAACCAATACTGCAACAAGCACATGCAGTCACGCTTTCTCAAGCACAGGCGCAGACACTTTTCCAGGGCAGATCCTAGAAGAAGAGCTACTGGCTACATATTTGCATCTTGGTTTTACTAGGGACAACCAAACTACTCCCCAACCTGCCTGTATCTGCTTTATTCTAACTGGCAGTGCCTGAGACAACCATTTCCCTACAACCTGTCAGCACCCGAAGTTAGAAAAGTTCTGCCAATCTGATGTACCAATTCCATTTTTAAAAAAATACTGATAAACGCACCAACCATTCAGTGCTGTTATGTGCCACGTGTGTGGATAATCCACAAACACACCTCATTCATTCAGTCAACAAACATCCACTGAGACTTGGGACAAGACAGGCCTTGAACTGGGCAAACAAAAGACAATATGGCATGGCCACCTGTCCTTAAAACCCCAGAGTGTTATAAATGTGATGAAGGAAAAGCCACCAGAAATGAACACAGGTATTCACACAAAAACTTGTGCGCAAATGTTCTCAGCAGCATTACTCCCAAATAGCCAAAAGGTGCCCACGCGCCGACCTCTAAGTGCCCTTTGCCTCCATCATGCCACTCTGGCCCCACAAGCCTTCCTGCTGCTCCTCACACTCGCCGAGAGCACTCCTGCCCCAGGGCCTTTGCACCTGCTGTTCTCGCTCGGTGGAACACTCTCCCAGCGGCCCCATGGCTTACTCCCTTACCTCCTTCAGGTCTTTGCTCAAGTGTAAAATGTCACCTGCTCAGTGATGTCTCCCTTGGCCACCCTTAGGAACCCAGCGCCACCTGAAATACGACACATTCCATTTACAGATCTCGTCTGTTGTTTGTCTCCCCGCTGCAAGAGGGCAGGAAGGGCAGGATTTGGGGCTGTGCTCTCCACTGATGTACCCCAAGGTCTGGGACAGCTGCGGGCCCCTGCAGGCACTCCACAAACGCTTGTTGATCGAGTAAACAGGCCCAGGTTGCCCTGTGCCAGGTACCATGCCAAGTGCTCTTCATGTACGGATCGGTTTAGTTCTACGATGTTCCTACCGTGGGGTCAGTACCAGTAGCATCTCCTTTCTAGAGTTAAGACACCTGCTCAGTGTCAACATAAATGTCAAAGTCAGGGTCAAACAAGGTCCTGGCCCTCAAATAATTCAGAGCTTACTGAGGGTAACGAAGAATTAGATTATTGGATGGCATGGTAGACACCGTGCAAGGGCTTAGGTGAGAACCTACTAGAAGTTCAGGGGAGGGGCAAGGACACTGTCCCAGGGAAGGAAAGGATGTTTAAATCTGTTTTGAAGGATGTGGAGGACTTAGGGTGAGAAGAGGTTAAGTCACTAGCTCATTCCAGGCCAAAGCTCAGACGGGCAAGGTTCTGCTGCCTTGAGGAACAGTGAAGATGCCCTGTGTCAAAACCACGGGATGCCAAAGAAAGTATACAAATGGCTGGTAAGCACAGAGAAAGCATCCTTAGCTACTGGGAAATGCAGATCAAAACCACGAGATGCCAGCTCACAGATGCCACTAGGATGCCAATAATAAAGAAGGTGGGTAACGGCAAGCCTGGTGAGGATGGAGCAATCTGAACCCTCATTCATCACCAGTGGGGGTATACGATGGGGCAGCCACTTTGGAAAACAGTCTGGCAGTTCCTTAAACATACAGTTATCCTATGATCTGACAATTACACTCCTAGATCTCTCCAAAGAGAAATGAAAACATACATCCATACAAAACTAGTACACAAATATTCTGTAACAGCAAAAAGTAAAAACAAGCCAAATGACCATCAATTGATGAGTGGATAAAATGGAATATTATACAGCCCTTAAAAACCCTATTGATATATGCTACAAAATGGATGAACCTAGAAAACTAGACTCCTACTGTATGATCTGATTCACACGAAATGTCCACTACAGGCCTATCTACAGAGACAGAAAACAGATGAGAGGCTGCCTAGGGATGGGTGCATGGGGAATGCCTGCTAAGAGGCATGAGGTTTCTTTCTGGAGTGCTAATTATGTTCCAAAATTACATTGTGGTAATAGGTTCACAACTCCGAATGTACTAAAACCCACTGAATTTGTACAGTTTAATAAATGGATGTGAATTATGCACTATTTCAATAAAGCCATTAAACAAACCAACCAAGCATGGGATGCCAGGGAGGGGCTGGGCAGAGATGCTTCTAAAGGTGGGACTGTGCTTTCTTCTGGGGATGGGTGAAGCTGGTTGAGAAGAGCCTAAAAGCTCCAGTCAGCTGAGGCCAGCAGGGGGCTCCAGTGGAAACACGGCCTGGAGCAGAGACCACCCAGACAAGACTCGGAGAAGGAGACTTGCCAGGGCCGGGGGCTTTATGGGCCCCACAGGTGGACACGTGTGTGCATGCAGCTAGACAGAAATCCACGGCCCTGTGCTCCCCGCGCCCAGCCTCTCTCTTGCAACCAACACCCGCGTCCCAGGGGAGAGGCAGTTGCCGTGGAGATGGTTTCTCTGGGAACCAGGTAAAAACCACCAGAGGTTGGGGGCAGGGTGGCTGTGACTCTGAGATTAGAACCAACCACAGCCCCTACCTGTCCCTGGCTAGCAGTCGCCGCACCAGCACTGCTGGACGTTTATCCTGTGCCTCGACTGTAGCGCTTCACCTGTACTGTCGTGCGTCTGTGCTAAGTCGCGTCCCGTTCTCTGGCAACCCTATGGACTGTACCTGCCAGGCTCCCTTGTCCATTGGATTTCCCAGATAGGAATACTGGAGTGGGTTGCCATTTCCTCCTCCAGGGGATCTTCCTGACTTAGGGACCGAATCCATGTCTCCTGCATTGGCAGATAGACTCTTTACCACTCAGTCACCTGGGAAACCTTTACCTGTACTGACTACAACCCAAAGAGCGGAACCACCAGCGTTTCCATCTCACAGATGGGCAGACAGGAGTGGAGAGAACTTCAGTAACTCGCCCAGGCAGCAGCACTGACTGAGGCTGTCTGGCCCCAGAGCTAAACCGGGGCCTCGGGAGCCTCTCCCGAGGGAGCTTTCCCGCCACCGCGCCACGCCCAGCACCCGCTCCTGTTCCCTGACGACATCCCGGGCCATCCCGTCACCTTCCAGACTAGTTCAGTGGTTCGGTTCACTCTCGAATCCAGTTCAGCGCTGTCCGCTTCCCCCACTGCAAGCTAGACACCTAGAGACCCGGAGGGAAGGGGGGCCTCAGCCGCTCTTTCTGGCACCCATTCCCCGCCCCGGAGCCTGCTCCTGCTCTGGGTGGGGGTGGGCAGGAAGAAGGGGACAAAGAGCTCTTGAGTAAACCTAACAGGTCTGAGGTCCAGGGCCCTGCTGGCCCGCAAATATCCCCACGGGTCTGTGGTGGAGGGTGCCTGTGAGGCTTCCCCGCTGAGCTCCCCTGCCCTGGCCTCCACCCCTGCCGCATTCCCCCGGCTCTCCCCGTGACCGGCCATCCAGCGCTGCTGGCTGCCTTCATCTCAGCCTCGTTCCTTTGCTCTGAGCTAGAGGACCCCAGGGGTACGTGCACCCAGGGCCGGGGTACAGGCTGCCCCCACTCCCGGCCCCACTGGGCAGGACAAACCTATCTGCTGAGAGAGGGAAGAGCAGCTCTGACAGCCGCCCGGTGCTCTCCTGCTGGGCACAGACAACTGCACGGACGAACCGGGCAAGGCCACGCGGACCGCTGGATCACGGCGCAGCTCAACACAGACCAGAACACAAACGCTGTCCAAAGCACAAAAATGACCAACCACCACCCTCCTGACTCAGAGCTGACAGCCGCTTCTTCACTCAGCACAGCACTGCCTCCACGGATAACCGACGCTGGCCACAGACGCCCCTGCTCCCTGCTGACCTCTGATCCAGAGCGAAACCCACCTCCCTGAACCCTCCCCCAGCAACTCAGCCCAGCCCAGCCCCTTCCTGAGATGCCCCATGAGCACCCAAGGTGGGCACCCCCAACTAAAACAAGCAGGAAACCCAAATTGTTTAACTACACGCGTCTGTGGTGGCATCTGGTTGGGGGTATGGACGGCTGACGGAGGCCCCCAATCCTCTCAGATGACTCTTAAGAGACCCCTTTCCCCGCTCCCCACAAACATTGACCCCCACGACTTTACACAGGACCCGGCAGCGTCTGAGCAAGGCTGGCCCCCTTTCAGTCTGGGTCAGGCCGGCAGGTGGTGGTGGCCCTGCCCTGAGGAATTCTGTTTTTTTTTGTTCTCTGCCCTGGCAGAGGAGGAGATTTTTTGGGGGTGTGTGACAGGGCAACTCTGCACGCAGAGGTCAGGGAGGGCCCTTGGCCCCCACCTCTCCACACTCGTAGTTCGCTGGGGTTTCAGTGAGTGACTCACCAACCTTTTAAAACTTGGACCTTGTGGAAAGGTCTAGTTTTCTCATTTCTGTAAAGCCTGAAGCTCCGCACCGCCAGGCTGGCACGTGTGCCTGCGGGGCTGGCGTCGTCCTAGGCAGTTTTGCACTCTCTCAGGTCCTCCACCCTGCTCCGCTGATGCGGCACAAGGGTGCGCGGGGCTCTGCTTAAGGACACATGGGGAGAAGCGAGTGTCCCGAGGGCCAGGGTACTGTGTTGCCAACTACCTTCAGTTTGCCCTGTCCAGTCTCTGCATGCACGTGAAGGAGGGGCACCCCAGGGCTGGCAGCCTGCAGCTCTCAGATGAGGAAACTGAGGCTAAGAGGGCGGTGTGGTGGGATGGATACATCCCCGTCCTAAATCCTTAGCATCTGTATGTTACCCTATATGGTCAAAGGGACTTTACAGATGTTACATTCAGGATCTTGAGGTGAAGATACTATCCTGGATTATTGGAGTGTACCCCAGAGTGCTCACAAGGGCCCAAAGGCAAGGAAATGGATTCTCCTCTAGAGCCTTGAGAACAGGAGTCCCCAGCCCCCGGGCCATGGACTTGTACCAGGCTGTGGCCTGTTAGCACCAGGCCACACAGCAGGAGATGAGGGGCTCTTCTCCACGAAACCCGTCCCCGGTGCCAAGAAGACTGGGATCACTGTACCAGAAAGACCCTTTTAGACTGCCAGCCTCCAGAACAGAAAGGAATCGATGTGTGTTGTCTGAAGCCGGTAAGAGAAGGGGCTCTGGCGGACTCTGAGCCGCAGGCCACGTGGCAGACCCGTGCTGTGTGTCTGGCCCCTGCACTGCCCTTCCCCAGCTGAACTGGCCTTGGCCTTCTGGTCCTTGTTTGCCAGGACGCCCACTCCCAACCCTTGCTCCTGGCCTGTGTGATCTAGACAGCTGCCCAAGGGCCTCTTCAGGGAACACAGAATTGAATTCCCCAGTTTCTGTGCCTCAGCAACTCATTTTAAAAAGGAACTGATGGTGGCTCAGTAGTAAAGAATCCGCCTGCTGATGCAGGAGCCACAGGCTCAGTCCCTGGCCCGGGAAGATCCCACACGCCCCGGAGCAACTTGGCCCACTTGCCCCAATTACTGAGCCCACACGCCCCAGAGCCCGTGCTCAACAAGAGAAGCCACTGCAACGAGAAACCCACGCCCTGCGATGAAGAGCACCCCCCGCCCCACTGCAACTAGAGTAAAGCCTGCACAGCAACAAAGGCCCAGCAAAGCCAGAAACAACTGACGCGGGACGTTCCTGGTGGTCCAGTGGTTGGGACTCTGCTCCCACCGCAAGGGGGTGAAGCATGGGTTCAATCCCTGGTTGGGGAACTGAGAGCCTGCATGCTTCACGGCGCAGCCAGGAAAAAAAGTTCTGATGCTTTGTGAGGCCCCAGCAGAAGGCTGGGGGGCTGTGTGGAACAGTTCCTGGGAATGAGGAGGTCCTGACTTATCCTCTAAGTGCTCAGGGAAACGGTCAGGGACACAAACATCTGCTTTCGAGGGGCTCCGAAAGCAGAACGAAGTGTGGTAGGGACAGGAAGAGAAACGACTATGGGCTGGCCATGAGTAAGTGCGGAGCTTTACCTACAGCATTTCACACAATCCTCTCAGCACCCAAGCCTTGGAGAGAAATAATGCTCATACTTAGGCAGGCAGGCCCCGTTCTAGGAATTTTGCATACATTTACATATTTAATCTTCACAATAAGCCTATGAGGTGGGTCATCTTATCCCCATTTTATGGATGAGGAGACTGAGTCACACAGAGAGAAGATGCCACCTGCTGAGGGTCAAAGAAGAAGCGGAGCTGGGGTGTGAACCTAGCAGGCTGGCTCCAGAGACAATGCTCTGAGCCACCTTTCCCTTGATCAAAAGGCCAAGGAGCCACCGGAGCCACTTCTAAGAACGCAGCGGAGGCCCAGCAGTCAGGGCCACGGTGTCACCCTGGGCAGGATCAGGTGATGTGGGCGTGGGGCTGAAACCTGGGTCCATCTGATGGAAACCCGGTGCCTCTTCCATCATAGCAGGCTGTCACCGTGACTGGGAAAGCACTGGGTTCTGCAATAGAACAGGCAAGGAGGGCCTCCTTTGGTTTGGCGCAGGGGGGCTGGGGGGACAAGTGGCAACCAACAGAACTTGGCAGTAGTAAGCAGCAGCAGACTTGAGGTGAAGGTTCAGGTCTGGCGGCCTCCCAGCAGGCTATGTCCCGAGCTGGGGTCAGGCTCTCCCTGGGAGAGAGTCTGGGACCTTCCAGGTCCTTGGAAGGTGTGTGGCAGGGCAGCGCTCTAACCAGCAATGTGGCCCTGCACAATCCCTCTCGCCTCCCCGGGCCTCCGCCTTGGCCCCTGCAAGCCCCGCGGGTCAGCCTCTGTGATCTGAGCCCCTTCTTGGCATCGAGCCTGATTCCCAGCGTTCTGCACAGGCTCTCCTTCCTCCTGCCTAATCCCCTTCCTTACTGGACTGGGGCGTCTCCCCAATCCAGGGCTTCGCTAACCGTTGCCAGGTGTGCAGCCAGCCCCCAGAGAACCCCCCCACTCCCCCTCCCCATCAAAGAGCCAGGGTGACGCAACCTGCCTGCAACTGCCACCTCACTCCCCAAGCCTGGCTCCTCCGCAATGAAAAAGAGTTCCCAGCAGCCCCACCCAGGCTCCCAGCCTCAGCCCAGGAGCTGAAGGGCGCAGGGGGAGCGGGCAGCTGGACCCCGAATACTTGGCCAAGCTCGGGGAGCCGGAGCCATCTGAGTCCCGGAGAGACCATGGATCCAGATCAGGGGTGGGTGTGGGGAGAGGGCACAGGGTGCCAAGACCTGGGCTCCCAGGCACCACCCATGACCCGCTGCCCAGAAGTTGGGATAGGCTGGGGAGGGCTAGGAGCTCAGTGTGCTTGCTGGTGCCCGCTCTGTAGAACTGAGTCAGGCTGTGTGGGCGGGGTGACTGGCACCAGGACTCAATTCTGTGGGACCCAGCTGAAGAGAGTAAGAGGCACAGGGGGCAGGGACCGCAGCCCGCCCAGGGTCTTCTCAGTCAGCAAACTGCAAGCAACTGGTAGCAAGATTTCCATACTAAGTTCATTCTCAAGTTATTAACTGTCTAACCTGACCATCCTCTCAAAACCCCATAGTCCCAGTCTATGCTGCTGCTAAGNGCAGGGACCGCAGCCCGCCCAGGGTCTTCTCAGTCAGCAAACTGCAAGCAACTGGTAGCAAGATTTCCATACTAAGTTCATTCTCAAGTTATTAACTGTCTAACCTGACCATCCTCTCAAAACCCCATAGTCCCAGTCTATGCTGCTGCTAAGTCGCTTCAGTCATGTCCCACTCTGTGCGACCCTACGGACGGCAGCCCATCAGGCTCCTCCATCCACAGGATTCTCTAGGCAAGAATACTGGAGTGGGTTGCCATTTCCAAGTCCCCAGTCTATGAGACAAAACCGAACAGGAACAGTTCACAGAATACCCAACCTGCACTCTTCAAAAATATCAAAGTCACAGGAGACAAGAAAAGTCTGAAAAGCCTCCACAGACCAGAGGTTGCTGAGGAGACGTGAAAACTAAGTGTAACTCGGCTTCCTGGGGGGATCCTGAAACAAATGAAGGGGTTAGGGAACAACAGGTGAAATCAGAAGATAGGGTGGGCGAGGGGGTAGGTCACAGAAACAGACTGACATTGCCTCCCGAGTTGTGACAAACACCAGTATAACACAAGATGCCCATGGGGAGCAGGGAGGCTGTGTGAGGGGTTCCTCGGGAACTCTCTGTAATGTCTTTGCAGCTTTGTAGTCAATCTACAGTTATTCCAAAATAAAAAGTTTATTTAAAGAAAAATACTCTACCTAGTCCACCAGTTATAATCTAGAAGACTGGGGGATGACTGTGCCCCCACTGCCAGCAGCCTGTCCAATGGTCTCCCCTAATCCCACATGCTAGTACTCCACACTGAGGAGTGGAAGTCAGCCCTTACTTAAAAGACCTTTAGAAGCACTACTGCTGGGCCCTGGAGATAAAACATATCCACCTTAATAATAACAGTGAATCCCTTATGTAACACCTTACTCTGCCAGGCATTAGTCCAAGAGCACCTGACCTGGATTAATTCATTTAATCCTCAATACTAAGAAACAGGTACTGTCGATGGCGACATACATTGGCCATCAGCATGTTTCTACTAACTCAACTCCATATTTGAGTCTGGAACTATTAATGGAAAGCAAGGCACTTGGAAGGGAAATTGCCAGTAAGCTAGTTAAGTGGGGTGTAGTCAGGGGTTAAATCCAACAACTTGGCTCCAGAGTCCGTGCTCTTAACCATTACTCTGTTGCCTTGGTAAAAAACATAGCCCCTATAGGGCAAGAGCTCAAATACTGGCAGAGTGGATCAAGTAAAGGGAATGTAGTCAGATCCCAAGAAGGACTTCCAGGTGCAAGAGTAGCCTGTATTAGGGATGCAATATACAAGAAACCTAATTAATACCACCGTATGTTGTGTATGAAAGCTGTTACAAGGGTAAATCCTAAGAGTTCTCATCCCAAGGAAAACAGGATGTATTTTTTTCTATTTCTTCAGTTTTGTATCTGTAGGAGATACTGTTCACTACACTTACTAATCAATTTATGAGTTATGTTCAATCAAATCACTATGCTGTACGGCTTAAGCTTACCCAGTGCAACATGTCAATCATATCCCAAAAAATCCGGAAGAAAAAAAAAAAGAGCATCTGAACTTAGAGGAAGAAAAAAAAGCCTGTCTTCATTCTCAGATAACTCTCAAGATCAAGGTCCCTTGTCTTCTCTGGATCTTGATTCAGTCTCATAAGCACCAGGAAAAGCTCAACTCCAGGTGTAATGTCCTGCTGTGGACCAACGGAGGTGGGTAAAGGATGGGTTTCTGCAGCACAGGAAAGACCCACAACCACTTGGGCTGGGAGGGTCCAGCGTACCGGGAGGGGATGGCTAGAAGTCCCATTTCTTTGAGCAATGGATTACAGATCTTCCTATTTCTGGCAGACCTGCAAGACTGATGGTGGGGTGGGGGGAGCTGAGGTAGAGGACAGTCTGAAAGGGAACTTAGGTGGAGGGTATGGACAAAAGAAGGAACCAACTGACCTGAAAGGAATGCTGAGGATAAGCGTTGAGGCTAAGTGGGCAGGAGACAGAGAAAAGATAACAAGCCTGAGGGTGAAAACTAACTCGCTGCACCAAGATGGGGCCGAGCGTCCATGCTGTGAATGGGAAAGGGCGGGGATGGCTAAGAATTACCTTGCAGGAGGTAAAAGAGACACAAGGATGCTGCTGCTGCTAAGTCACTTCAGTTGTGTCCGACTGTTGTGACCCCATAGACGGCAGCCCACCAGGCTCCGCCGTCCCTGGGATTCCCCAGGCAAGAACATTGGAGTGGGTTGCCATTGCCTTCTCCAATGCATTAAAGTGAAAAGTGAAAGTGAAGTCGCTCAGTCATGTCTGACTCTCAGCGACCCCATGGACTGCAGCCCACCAGGCTCCTCCGCCCATGGGATTTTCCAGGCAAGAGTACTGGAGTGGGGTGCCATTGACTTTTTAGCAAGTGTTGGATGGTCTAGCGTCTGGGGTTCCTGCCAGGAGGGTCGGAAGGGGTGACACCGGGCCCCAGGGTTCCTTCCTGCTCACAATAAGAGGTTGAGAAATCATGTATGAAGTGGGATCTCAATTTCACAGGCATCGACTCATTTGATTCTCACAAATGACCCCACCAGGTAGAGTTGATTATTCTCCGCGTTTTACAGAGTCTCCTGTCTAGGCTGCTAGAGAATTCAGGTCTTTTGCCCAAGGCCACCTTCGCCGGCCTGTGATTTGAATGGAGCGCGCTCTGTGACTCACGCCAGGTTCTAAGTCACAGCAAAGGTTCTCAGAGTGGGATGGCAGTTGAAGGATGAAGAGAGTAGCATGTGGCTGGCCGGAAATTCGCGAAGCAGGGGCAAGCAAAAGAGAAATGAACCGGCCGGAGTCTCGGGGAAGAGGGATTATCGAGTCACCAGAATCAGAGGGAGCAGAGGGCCGGATCCCCGAGTCAGAGAGAAGGGAGGGTCGGAACCCCCGGTGTCGGGAGAAAAGAGGGGCTAGATCCACGGGTAAGAGGAGGGAGAGGCCTGAACCCCCGGGATCGAGAGCCGGGATCCGATCCCCGAGGGTAGGGGTGCAGGCCCGCCTCCGGGTTGGGGCCACGTGGGGCGGGGCGCGGAAGGATCCGCGCAGGCCGTGCTGCGCCGCCCGCGGTATATCTGTGTCCAGTCCCCGGGGCCGCCTCATTCCCCGTCCTCAGATCACGGTCTCTCCTCAGTCTACCGCCACGCCGCCTCCGCCCGCGTACCCCCGGCCATGGCTCTGTAGCCGCGACCCCTCTGTGCCCCCGGCCAGTCTCCGCGCTCACCGCGCCTGCGCTCTCCGCTCCTGCCTTCTCTCTTCAGCCGAGGCCGCCGCCGCCTCTGCTTTGCACAGCCATGGAGTGAGTAACCGCTCGCCCCTCCCTCTCCAACCGCCTTTCCCGCCCTTTCGAAGCTCGCGGCCCTCGCTACCGAGCCTGGGGGGGGTGGGGAGACCAAGGAATCACAGTCGCGCAGGCGCAGAAGAGGGAAGACGAGCGTTCTCGCGCGACGGAGCATGCGCACTCGGGCGGGTGCGTTCTTCCAGACAATTGGTGCTTAAAGACAGCCACGTGCTTGTGCGCCTGCGCACTAGTTCCCAGGCGCGGTGGCTTCCCCCCCACCCCCGCCCTGACTGTCTGCAAGCTCATGCGCAGCTGCCTACCTGAGGCTGTAGTTTTTGCGCAAAGGGCGGGCATTAAGCCGCCGCACATGCTCACTGGTCCCCAGGAGGGCGGTGGCCTGAGGGAGCTACGGCGCGGCTTGGGAGATGGCGCATGCGCTGTAGCCTTCAGCGAGAGAGCCGCCTCCCACTTTGCTCCGGCGCCGAGTTTATCTTCCCTCCCTTTCATTCAGGCGCCTGCTGGGGCGGGGAGTGGTTTAGATTAACAGGGAAGAAGGCGGGGATTAGAAACGACCGGTTTAGGGGAAGGAGCTAGGATAAGAGGCGTCGCCGAGGACGGGGCTGGGGGCGGGGTTACCCATTGTGGAAGGGGCGGGGCTGACGAAACCTTTTGCTGAGGGAGGTGGGGTTTCTGCCTGAGAAAGAGGCGGAGCCTCTGGGAAATCATCGGGGAGGGGTGGAGCTAAAATAAACCGTGGAGGGGCGGGACTTAGGCAGAGAGTGGCAATCAGCCCCCAAATTCAAAAGAAGAACTGCGATTTGAACGGATAACTTTGACGACGGGGCGGGACAAGGGGGAATTCCCATGGGAACAGATTTGAGCTGGAATCTAGGGAGGGTGTGGGGCCTAAAAGTTATATTTTAGAGGAAGAGATGTGACTGGAAGAAAATTCCCCTGGGATTGAGTGTGGGCTTTTTTTTTTTTTTTAATGAAAGGGAATATTATGGGGTGAGTGGGAAGGACTTTAAGGAAATTCCCCTGGGAGACGATTAAGTTTCTGTTTTGGAAGGATTGGGTCTTGGGAATTCTGAGAAATAAGCCAAACGTAAAGAGAATTCCCTTGGGAGTGGGTGGGGCTCAGATACAGGGAAAGGACAGGTTTAGACTTCTGAAAGGATGAGGAATTCTGGGACTCTGGGGCGGGGGTGGCTTGATTTCCCTGTGGCTTTGGCAATAGTAGGTGAGGCTGATCCTGACCCACTCACTTTTTTGTCACACTTGTAGGTCCTCCATTTTTGCCCTGGTGCCTGTCTTCTCCCAGCTGAGCGACCTCCAGAGCCTCTTCCCAGCTGTTGGTGCAGCCTCTTCCATTGCCATCGGTGCCCAGCGCCCCCGCTGCAGCCATGTCACTCCTGGCGACCCTGGGGCTGGAGCTGGACAGGACCCTGCTCCCAGCTAGCGGGCTGGGCTGGCTCGTAGACTAGCGACCTCCAGAGCCTCTTCCCAGCTGTTGGTGCAGCCTCTTCCATTGCCATCGGTGCCCAGCGCCCCCGCTGCAGCCATGTCACTCCTGGCGACCCTGGGGCTGGAGCTGGACAGGACCCTGCTCCCAGCTAGCGGGCTGGGCTGGCTCGTAGACTATGGGAAACTCCCCCTGGCCCCTGCCCCCCTGGGCCCCTATGAGGTCCTTGGGGGAGCCCTGGAGGGCGGGCTTCCAGAGGGGGGAGAGCCCCTGGCAGGTAAGAGTAGGTGAAGAATGGAGGTGGGGTGAGCTGGGGGGAGAGGGAGAAGAAAGAATTCGTTCATTTGATAAATATTTTTTAATGAGTACCTGTAATAGGGCTTCCCCAATGGCTCAGCAGGTCAAGAATTCACCTGCAATTCGGGGGACACAGGAGACATAGGTTCAATCCCTGGGTTGAGAAGAAAGCCTGGAGGAGGAAGTGGCAACCCACTCCAGCCTGGAAAATCCCATGGATAGAGGAGCCTGGTGGGCTACAGTATATGGGGTCACAAAAAGTTGGACATGGCTTGAAAAGTTGAACAACTAAGCAACAGCAGCATAATATGTCAGGCACTGTTTTAGGGGATACAGCTGGGAACAAGACTGACATGATCCTTGCCTTCTTGGAGCTCACACTCTCCTGGGAAGACAAGCAGGAGACAAATTAAACGATGCATGGGAATAAGTGGGAAACACTTATCTGAGTTTAAAAATGGCAATGAGAAAAAAAAATAAAAATGACAAAGAGGACAAGTTTGGTGGGGGGAGCCAAGAAACCCTCTCCAAGTCAGTAACATTTTGGCTGAGACCTAAGGAATGGTAAGGAACAACCCATAAAAAGACCCAAGGGAAGAGCTTTTCAGGTGCAGGAAACAGCACAGGCAAAGCCCCTGAAGCAGGAATTCTTTTATTCATTGCATGCATGGGTGCTAAGTCGCCAAATCGTGTCTATGGACTGTACCCCACCAGGCTCCTCTCTCTGTCCATGGTATTCTCCAGGCGAGAATACACGAGTGGGTTGCCATGCCCTCCTCCAGGAGATACTCATGACCCAGGGATCAAACCTGCATCTCTTACATTTCCTGCGTTGGCAGGTGGGTTCTTAACTGAGAAGCCCATTTTATTCATTGGTGGTGATTTAGTCGCTAAGTTGTGTCTGACTTTTGCAACCCCATGAACTGTAGCCCACCAGGCTCCTCTGTCCATGGGATTTTCCAGGCAAGAATACTGGAGCATGTTGCCATTTCCTCCTCCAGGGGATCTTCCTGACCCAGGAATCAAACCTGGGTCTCCTGCATTGCAGGCAGATTCTTTACCAACTGAGCTATGAGGGAAGTGTATCCCAAATGCTTGGTACATAGTGGGGTTTCAATAACTAAAGATAAAACAGGGTGTGTTTACATGTGATCTAGTTTGCCATTTATAATAAACTAGAGAGTAAATCAAGAAACCAGAGATGCAGGGTAATCAGGAGGAGGATGTTGGAACAGTTGAAGAAATGGTTGGTTGACTGTTTGCTCATTTGGGTCATTGATGGTTGGTTGGTTAACGGGTTGCTTTGATGTTTGGTTTATTGGTTGGTTGGCTGTCTGGTCTGTTGACTGGTTTGATGATTTGTTGATTGGTTGGCTGGCTGGCTGGTGGTTTAACTCAATGAATGGGATGAATGAGGTGGGCATGAGTGAGATCTGGTTGGGTGGAGGATTAGGAAATCAAGGAGCTTTCTGTCCTGCAATCCTCCAGGAGACGGCTTCTCTGACTGGATGACCGAACGGGTCGACTTTACCGCCCTGCTCCCTCTGGAGCCCCCCTTGCCCTCAGGTGCCCTCCCCCCACCTTCCCCACCCC
>SJYT01061374.1:248596-322019 GCA_006410635.1 Cephalophus harveyi | reverse complement strand
AGCCCTTGGCACTCGCCCTCCAGGGCCTCGCCCTCTGCACGCTTCCTCTGGCGGTACCTCAGAGCCTGTCTCTTATACACATCTCCCCCTGCCTCCAGCTTCCTCCCAAACCCTCTCTCCCCCTCCTCTCCCTCTCTTCCCCCCTCCCCCTCCCCTTTTATTCTTGCCTCCCCTTCCCACCCCCGAGAATCATGAAATGTTTGGCATGAGTCAGCATTTACACCCTTCAAGTAACATCTGAGGAACAGAGCCCCATGGGGAATTTGGGAGTCAGGGGAGAGCTTGGAAACCCGGTCTCTCAAGCAGGGAAGTGAGCCCAGGAAGCCCTGCAGAACGTCTGTGCAAAGGAGAACAGGGAAGCCATCTGGAGACCAAGTCAGGGAGGGCTCAGAGAAAGGTGCCCAAGGAATGAGCAAAACAAGCCAAGTGACCTTGGAAACTGCATTTGGAAGTGGAACCAAGAGGTAGCCGACTTGGCAGAGCAGGTGCATATTTGGGGGGTGTGGGGGAGAGGCCATAATGGGTGACGGGGTGTACATTTTAGCTCTGGGAGGAAATCAGTGTTTTGTGAAGGTGTTGGGGGAGGTGCTGGAGGGCAGGGACTGATCCTTTTGGAAGGGGGCTCTGTGAGTGGAAATAAAAAGAATTTCCTCTGATTATGTGTGTCTGGTCTTTGAAAGGAGAAGCTGGGGGGAGGGCAGTCTTAGACCAGAGGCAACAATGATAACATAATACAGTCAAGCACACACTTTCCACACAGGGTCAAAGCCAAGATGAGACTGATTGAACTGGTAGAGATACAAGACCCGCTTTTAACTTCCATTTAGGACGTAGACAGTGAAAGAAAGAAGAGCCAAAGGTGCTAGCTCCCCATGGTCCTTGTCACCAAAAAGGGTGACGCCAAAGGGGCCATGTAGCACAGTTGTGGGGCACCCGGCGTTGAAGAGCAATTGCACTGCGCTGTCAGAGCCAAGATTCCAGGGAAAGTCAGGAGGTAAATGAGCGGTGACCTGGTAGTGGAGAGTCGGATATAGGTGCTGACACTTTCTCCATGATAATCTTTATGAGCTGGAAAAAAAATTCGTGCAGATGGGCACCCATTACAGAGTTGGGAATCAATTTAAAGGGTTCTGACCAGTGTTTAAAAATATGAATAGAACAGTAGAAAATACCATGTATCACAGAGTGGTATTTTGCCAGACTATGTTGATGCAATAGCTTTCATCACGGTAAGAAATGTTTAGGAGAAGGCAATGGCATCCCACTCCAGTACTCTTGCCTGGAAAATCCCATGGATGGAGGAGCCTGGAATACTGCAGTCCATGGGGTCGCTGAGAGTCGGACATGACTGAGCGACTTCACATCCACTTTTCACTTTCATGCATTGGAGAAGGAAATGGCAACCCACTCCAATGTTCTTGCCTGGAGAATCCCAGGGACTTGTGAGCCTGGTGTGCTGCCGTCTATGGGGTCGCACAGAGTCGGACACGACTGAAGTGACTTCGCAGTAGCAGCAAGAAAACTTTGGAAGCCACTGGTAGACAGCAGCCAGCATCATACACTGATTTTCAAACACTGCCACCTAATACAACCGCTATCAACTCAGAGATGCCAGATCCCACTCGGCCCAAAGCAAACGTTTCCTGCCTCCCGGAGGCTCTGTCTTAGCAGGACTCTACCGCTAGGGGGCGCCCGTGCCCCGACGTGAATGAGTTATCGTCTATCCTCTACTCAGCCCAAGCCCGTGATCTCCCTGGGGTTCCAGCTCGCCCTGAGGGTCGGGTTTACTGGGACTGAAGCCCTGACCACGAATAAAATTCCCCGAACAGAGCACGGCAGGTGGGCGCAGGTGGTCACGAAGGGATGTGGCCATCCTAAGATACCCACTTATCCCTTCGTTCCACAGTGTTCATTAAATGCCTCCGTGCACCTCCCAGAGCGCATATTTGGTGGGTGAGGACGGACAGGACCTCAAATTCACCACCCCGCCGGTTCAGGAAGGCCTCCTCGCCTAGACTGGTGTGAGACAACCCGAGTGGAGTTCTGCCGGCTGTGTGACCTTGGACAGCTTGCATAGCCTCTCTGTGCCTCAATTTCCTCTGCTCTAAATGGTCTAATAATACCTGCTTCACAGGGCCATCATGAATATTAAATGAGTTAATATTTGTAAATTATTTTGAAGGGTCTGGTATGTTTGTTAAATCAATTGCTAAAAATTCCCATTTTACAGGAAAGAAAACAGGATCAGAGTAGGGATCACCAAAGCCATATTTTTTTCTCCTAAAGAGAACTCTTGAGTTGTGATCAGTGATCCCCAATTCGCAGCCCAGAGGCTTTTCCTTGGCATAAAACTTGGGGTAGACATAAACCCTTTCCCTTGGTGGGTGGGTGGTGTGGGTGCCGAAGCCAGTGAAATACTCTAGCAGAGCCCAGGGCCCAACAACACAACAGTCAGCACTGGAATCACGACGGAAACTAGCATGGGGCCCTGTCTCGGGGTCAGCAGAATAGCCAGACAAGTAAATAAATCATTTTCTTACTGTCAACGACATCCACACTGAAGTATAGATGTACAAGGAAAGGAAAGTGAGCTGGTCAATAAGATTCCTGGAGCTGCCTCTTCAGTTCTGAATTGTGATGAACTATGAAGTAAGGTTGGGTGTGGCATTAGCCCTCTTTCAGGAGAAGGGGATCTAACAGGGCCAGAAGATGCAGGCCAATTACATGACCAGGTCGCAAGATACTTGTATCACCTATACCTGCTGCTCCGTGGTTTTGCTCTGAATGTTCAACCATGTTCAAGTTCTGCTTGAAGTTCCCTATGACCATCTTGGGCTTCCCAGGTGGCTCAGTTCAGTTCAGTCGCTGTCTTGTCCAACTCTTTGCAACCCCATGGACTGCAGCACACCAGGCATCACCAACACTCGGGGCTTGCTCAAACTCATGTCCATAGCGTGGTGATGCCATCCAACCATCTCATCCTCTGCCATTCCCTTCTCTTCCCGCCTTCAATCTTTCCCAGCATCAGGGTCTTTTCCAAGGAGTCAGTTCTTCACATCAGGTGGCCAAAGTATTGGAGTTTCAGCTTTAGCCTTAGTCCTTCCAATGAATATTCAGGACTGATGTCCTTTAGGATGGACTGGTTGGATCTCCTTTCAGTCCAAGGGACTCTCAAGACTCTTATCCAACACCACAGTTCAAAAGCATCAATTCTTCAGTGCTCAGCTTTCTTTATAGTCCAACTCTCACATCCATACATGATTCATGCATGACCCAGGTGGCTCAGTGGTAAAGAAATCCACCTGCCAGGGAAAAAAGTTATGGTTACCAAAGAAGAAAGCAGGGAGAGGGATAAATGAGGAGTCTGGAATGAACAGATATGAACTACTGTATATAAAATAGGCTAACAACAAGGACCTACTGTATATAGCACAGGGAACTCTGCTCAATATTTTGTAATAATCTGTAATGGGAAATAATCTGAAAAAGAACATATATATGTATCTATTGAACTGAATCACTTTGCTGTGCACCTGAGACTAACACGCTGTAAATCAACTGTGCTCCATTTTTTTAAAATCCATAATGTATGATTTACGGTTTTAACCATCTTAAAGTGTGTAATTCAGTGGCATTTGGCACATTCATGATGCAGCACAACCATCACTGCTATCTCACTCCAGAACTTTTTCATCCCTTCCCCCACCCCCAAACAGGAACCCTAAACCGGTTAAACAGTCAGTCACCCCCCCAAACCGCTCTCCACTCAGCTCCTGGACACCACTAATCTGCTTCCTGCCCCTGTGACTTTGCCCAGTTTCAACACTTCATATAAAGGGAATCATGCGATACTTATGTGCAAGAGCAGAGCCCTCAAAGGCATCCAGGTCCTAATCTTTGGAAACCTGTGGATGGTAATTTCTGTGGCAGAAAGGACCCTGCTGATGTGGTTAAGCTAAGCATTTTGAGATGGGGCAATTATTGAGGATTCCCTGAGTCGGCCCTAAATGTAACCACGAGGATTTTCCTAAGAGGGAGGCGGAGGGAGATTTGAGCACAGAAGAGAAGGACGTGTGATGGAAAAGCAGATGAAAGCAGAGTCAGGCAGAGAAAGCTACGCCACTGGCTTTGCAGATGGCGGAAGGGGCCAGGAGGCAGGAAGATGGGTTCTCCCCTGGAGCCTCTCAAGGGAGCAGGGCTTCAGTTTCAACTTAAAACAACACAAATACATTGTCTTATGGTTCTGGAGTCCAAAAGTCCAAAGGGAGTCTCAGGGGGATAAAATCAAGGTGTTGGCAGCGGTTGTTTCTTCGAGAGGATCTTAAGGTGAATCGCCTCCTTGCTTTGAGCAGGTTTGGGTGGTGGTGTCACTTGGTCAGTCGCTCAGTCGTGTCGGACTCTTTTGCGACCCCCTGGACAGCTGCCCCCAGGCCCCTCTGTCCATGGTATTTCCCAGGGAGCCACCAGGGAAGCTCTGAAGGTATCACTACAATCTCTTGTGTTGCCGTCCTCTCCTTTCCCCCTGCTGTGGTCCGAGCTCCCTCCGACTCTCTCTCATTAACCTGTGATCACAGTGAGGGTCCACCTGGGGAATCTCTCCATCCCAAAATCCTGAACGTGATCATAGCTGCAAAGGCCTCTTGTCTGGCAAGGTAATATAGTCACAGGTTCCAGGGATTAAGACCAGGATGTCTCCGGGGGCTGCTATTCAGCCGGTCACAGACACTGTCTTTTAGAATCCTCCACCTGGGATGGCACTTAAGAAGTGGCCAACTCGGACAGCATTTATACTTTTCAGGCAAAGAAACAATAAATCTGTGAGGAGTTGACAGGATAAAGAGGGTTTGGGGGCCCAATTAGTGAGAATGTAAAGAGAATTTAGTCTTGTGACAGGAAATCAAGGCAGTAATCCAAGGTTTCCCAAGGTTTGTTTGGGCTTCCCTGGTGGCTCAGATGGTCAAGAATAAGCCTGCAATGTGGGAGACCTGGGTTTGATCCCTGGGTTGGGAAGAGTCCCTGGAGGAGGGCATGGCAACACACTCCAGTATTCTTGCCTGAAGAATCCCCATGGACAGAGGAGCCTGGAGGGTACAGTCTGTGGAGCCACAAAGAGTCAGACATGTCTGTGACTAAGCACAGGAAGGTTTGTTTACTCAGGCTTCTCGGCTTGATTCCCTATGTCTGCTGATAAGGGTGTCCTCCTTCCAGGTGTGGGGAGGATACCTTTCACAGGAGAGATTTATTTCCTGCTTTCAGGGAGAAAGAAAGGGGGGTCAGAGTGTCTTATGTTCGCCATTTTTTTCTTCTTTTTTTAAAAGCATTTGTTTTTGGCTGCATCGGGTCTCGGTTGCACGGGCTTCTCTCCAGTTGAGGCTTGTGGGTTTAGTTGCCCTGTGCCCTGTGGGATCTTAGTTCCCCGTCCAGGAATCGAACCCACGTCCCCTGCACTGGAAGGTGGATTCTTAATCCCTGGACCACCAGGGAAGTCCTGAAGCATATTTTGAGATGGCCTGTCCTGGGCCCCAAACACACTTGCAGACTCGTGCAAGAGCTTACACACACATCTGGGGTACACTCTCCACCCTACTATTTCTCCCGAGAGGGGTGGAACCCTATATTCAGGCAGCCGAATGTAGTTTTCAGGCCAAGGAGACCCAGAGGCAATGACATCTCTTGCAGCAGAGAAAGAATAGAGTTCCTGATCTGGAGTGACACCTGGGTCCTGAGCACCCACTAAGTGCCCATGTCCTGTGGCCCTGGGTCTCCCTGGAATCCTGCCAGCGGCTGACCTCCCAGCTCCCTGTCTTTCTGGCCATCTATTGGACAAGCAATGAACAGTCTACTTGATTTGAAAGAAGGGAAGTATTCTGGGCCCATTTTGCAACTCATCAGAAATTGGAAAACTGACTCAAAACAAGACTAAGCAGAGACAGAGGTCCTGGTGCTCCTTCTGAGAGCCTGTCCCCCGAGGGCTGCTCTCCATGGCCCCCAGCCCGGGGTGCAGCTGACACAGTAGCAAGGGCAAGAGGAGGGACACGCCGCAGCGTGGTACCAGCGGGGGCCATTCAGTTAAAAGTGATGTCGCCCTCCTGTTTGAGAGACCAAGCAATAGGGAAGTAAAGTGAGGAACTAGCCAGAGGTGAAAAGGAACTGAGCGTTGTGCATTTTCAGGCTGCATTTCCCCTGTTTCCTTCTAGTATCTGTAATAAACTCAGCAGTTTTCCTGGTCAGCAACTCTCCATCCTACACAAGCTCTGGGCTCTGTGAGAGAGCTGATGATTGTGGGGCAGCGGCTGGGTTGTGGGGGGTGGGTGGCGGCAGGTGACACCCAAGAACGTGAGTTCTGGTCCCCAGGTTGGACAGACCTTCATTTAGCGAAACCATGGCTTTTTGCATCACAGTCTGAGGAGGAAAACAGACTGTTCTGGGGATCCCCCCAAACCACTCTGAAGTTTGAGGAGTCATTGGAAGGACTCAAAGAATTCAGAGAAATTGTCATACTGATGGTTTGTTACAACAGAAGGATACACATTAAAAATCTGCATACCTGGGAATGCCCTAGTGGGCCAGTGTTTAGGACTTTGCACTTTCACTGCCTGGGCTCCGATTTTGATTCCTGGTGGAGGAACTAAGATCTTGCAAGCCATGTGGTGCAGCCAAAGGGAAAAATAGAATGCTGTTGTTGTTTAGTCACTAAGTCCTGTCTGACTCTTTTTGTGACCCCCATGGACTGTAGCCGGCCAGGCTGCCCTGTTCATGGGATTTCCCAGGCAAGAGTACTGAAGTGGATTGCCATTTCCTTCTCCAGGGGATCTTCCCAACCCAGGGATAGAAGCCAGACCACCTGCATTGGCAGGTGGATTCTTTACCACTGAGCCACTTGAGAAGTCCATAGAATAGAAGAGAACAGAAAATAGAATAGAATCCGCAAAGGAAAAATTGCCCAAGGCAGTAGAGGGGAGACCAGGCACATGCTTCCGGTGGCCTCTTCCACTGTGGACAGTGTTTAATTTTCCCAGCGCTATGGACTGAATTGTGTCCCCTCCAGTTCATATGTTGAAGCCCTAACCCCCACACATGAGTGTAGTTGGAGAGGAAGACAAGGGAGCAAGGTTATTGAAGTCATAAGGGTGGGATCCTTAAACAATAGGATTAGTGTCCTTACAGGAAGAGACACAGACAGGAGCATCTCTCTCTCTGTCTCTCCCTCTCTGTCTCTGCCACGTGAGGGGACAGTGAGGAGGCAGTCATCTCCTGGCCAGGAAGGAGGCCCTCGCCAGGCAGACACCTTGATCTTGATCTTGGACTTCTGGCCTCGAGGACTGTGAGAAAGTACATTTCTGTTTTTTTCTTTTTTTCACATCTATATTGTATAAGCTGCCCAGAGTGTGGTATGCTGTGCTGTGCTTAGTCACTCAGTCGTGTCTGACTCTTTGCAACCCCATGGACTGCAGCCCACCAGACTCCTCTGTCCATGGGGATTCTCCAGGCAAGAATACTGGAGTGGGTTGCCATGCCCTCCTCCAGGGGATCTTTCCAACCCAGGGATCAAACCCAGGTCTCCTGTATTGCAGGCAGATTCTTTACTGTCTGAGCCACCAGGGAAGCCCAAGAATACTGGCGTGGGTAGCTTATCCCTTCCCCAGGGGATCTTCCCGACCCAGAAATTGAACCAGGGTCTCCTGCATTGCAGGTAGATTCTTTACCAGCTGAGTGGTATGTTAGGGCAACTCAAAGCTGACCAATACACCCAGCGGTGATGTGTGACAACACAGATGGAGCATAGACCTTGGAGTCCAGTGTTTTTACTGGGGACCTGTTATAGGTTTGTGTCCCCCCGCTCCAACAAAAGATGTTCAAGTCCCAACCCCCAGTCCCTGTGAATGGGACCTTATTTGGAAACAAGGTCTTTGCATGTGATCAAAAGAGGAGGGGTGCTAATCCAATATGAGGGCTTCCCAGGTGGCGCTAGTGGTAAAGAACTCACCTGCCAATGCAGGAGACGTAAGAGATTCCGATTTGATCCCTGGGTCTGGGAGATCCCCTGGAGGCGGGCATGGCAACTCACTCTAGTATTCTTCCCTGGAGAATCCCCATAGACAGAGGAGCCTGGTGGGCTACAGTCCACAGGGTTGTAAAGAATCAGACACAACTGAAGTGACTTAACATGCCTGCATGCAATCCAATATGATTGGTAGGTATTCTTATAAAAAAAAAAAGGAAATGTGGATACCGAGACACGCATGCCAAGGGCTTAGCATTCCCTCCCAGTTGCTGGGCAAAGTCCACACCTCTCTGAGGATGAGGTTAATTTTTTTTTTTTTTTTCTGGCTGTCTTAGTTCCCAGACCAGGGATTAAACCCGAACCCCCTGCAGTGGAAGCATGGAGTCTTAACCTCTGGACTGCCAGGGAAATCCTGAGGCTAATTCTTGACTACATGCATTGCCAGTCACTTGGGGAGCTGGGTTGGAGCTGGTCAGCAGGGTGGCCCCAGATACGCGTCCTTCGTTGCTATTTTGTTCTGACCTTCAGGAGAGGGATGGACGCTCATCAACTCAGCCTCTGGGCAGTGCTGACCACAAGGCCAGCAGTCTGGAAGCTTCTCACCGGAGATGCCTAAATCTTCTGCAGGCCCCTGAGCAAAATGAAAATGTGTGGCCCCTTTAAAAAAAAAAAAAAAAAGTAGGAAAAACCTTTTTCCTTTTTAACATAAAAAGAAAAAAAAAATTGATGTGGGCTTTCCCTGGCAGTCCAGTAGTTAAGACACAGAGCTTCCACTGCAGGGGGCACAGGGTCAATGCCTGGTCAGGGAACTAAGATCACACAAGCCATGCAGTGTGGCCAAATTAAAAAAAAACCACCGAAATAGTTGTAAAATACCCATCACGTAAAATTTACCATTTTCACCATTTTAAAGTATACAATTCCGTGACACAAAGTACATTCACGATAGTGTGCCACCCTCTCCACCATCCGGTCCCCGAACTTTTACATCTGTCCCAAAAGGAGACCTCACATCCATGAGCAGTCACACCCACAGCCCCAGGCAACCAGTAGTCTACTTTAAAATATAGGCCCCTTCCGAGTATGTGGCCCTGTGCAAATATATATATGTTATAATAAATAATAATAATAAATTATAATGTATATATATTAATGTATTTATCTGGCTGAGCCAGTTCTTAGTTCTTTGATCTTCACTGCGGCATGCCAACTCTTAATTGTAGCATGTGGGATCTAGTTCCCCAACCAGACTATGGATTGAACCCCCTGCATTGGGAGCCCAGAGTCTTTGCCATTGGACCACCCCGGAAGTTCCTCTTCACAGTGTTTTTAATTTACTAGCTAATGTCCAATTCCTCAGGTTTGACTGGGAGTTGGGCGGGCGGGTGAGCAGTGTAGACTCTCACAGGCACTCAACACAGCATGTTCCAGACTCTCTAAGCCCGAGTAGGGGGATGGAGGTGGGAAGGGAGCTGAGAACCTATCTCTTGATCTAGGCTGTCCCTGGATCAACCTGGTGTGATCCAAGCTTCTAGTTCCCCAGGTGCGTGCTCCTTATCCCATGAGATTTCACTTACAGAACACAAAGTTCAAGATCAAAATTATTAGCAATTTCAAGATGACCCCCTTAGAGCATCAAACCGCAGTTGGGAAGCCCTTCGGAGCATGGGGCCCTGTGTAAATAGTTCACTTCCTACTGTGGAGCTGGAGGCCTTCTGTGGACATAGACATATCCCCAGGACAGGCAGGAAGGTTGTGTCCTTTGGGGATCCTGGGTTTGGGGTCGCGCAAACAGTGAGGCAGGATTTGTGAGGTCTTGCCTTCCTCTGCCCTCAGCTCCTTCATGGAGTCGACATTTGCCTAGCAAATGAATGAATGACTGCATCCCTGCCTCTGGAGCCCCTCCCCACCCATTTCCCTTGAGAGCCCCACGGGCCGAGGCTCACCCAGGGTGGCTGCGTCCTGAATTAGAGCTGCCCCGCAATGTCCAAGCACGAAAGGAGAAGTCACAAGAGACGTTTATCAGACATCGGCAGCTCTGAGCTTCTTCTTTTGCTCATTTGTGGATGGTCACTCTCCCCTTCCTGCTGGAGCTTCCTTCACGGGCAGACAGGCAGGTCCAGAAACTGGACTGCCCTGGGAACTCCTGGCCCCTCGGACATGGAGAGGCTGCTGCTGCTGCCCCTGCTGCCCCTGCTGGGGGCGGGTGAGTGGGCCGTGGGGAGGGCGGGTCCCGGGCTGGGGCTGAGGCTGCAGCTGAGCCTCTGTGTTCCCCCAGGGTCCCTGGAGAAGGAATCACTATACCAGCTGCAAGTGCGGGGACCGGTGACCGTGCAGGAGGGTCTGTGCGTCTCCGTGCCTTGTAACGTCTCCTACCCGCCACTTGGCCGGGCCAAGTCCACACGCGTTTACGGGGCATGGTTCCGGAAAAGGGATAGACTCCAAGAGGACGTCCTTGTGGCCACAGACGACTCAGCCCGGGGTGGAAAGAAGAAGAGAAATATTCAATTCCACCTCCTTGGGGACCCCAGGGCCAACAACTGCTCCCTGGGCATCGCAGAGGCCCGCAAGAGGGACAGTGGAAACTATTATTTTCAGCTGATACGAGAAGCTGAAGAACACAGTTACAAGAATAACCAGCTCACTGTGAACGTGATTGGTACAGAAGGGTCCCCGGGAGCCGAGGTCAGGGAGGGTGGGGAGGATGGACCCTGCCCCTCCATCTCTGAGGGCGGTGGGGGACAGTGGCCCACAGTCAGGTCAGGGTGGGCACACACAGGGGTTCCCCTCAGGGTCTGGCCTCTCCGTCTCTCCTCTCCAGAGCTAACATGGACCCCCGAAGTCCACATCGCGGAGCCCCTGGAGTCCGGCTCCAGCAGCCACCTCAAATGCTCCCTGCCTGAGGCCTGTGACTGGGCCACGCCCCCCACCATCTCTTGGACCGGGGCTGCCCTCAGACCCCCGGGACTGGACTCCAGGGAGGCCTATAACTCCTCGGAGATCCTGCTCACCCCCCGCCCGCAGGATCACGGCACGAGCCTCACCTGCCGGGTGACCTTCCGCAGGGCTTCTGTGAGCGCGGAGAGGACTGTCACGCTCAATGTGTCCTGTGAGCACTGGGCCAGGCCCACAGGGTGCCTGCGGGGCTGGGAATGGGCACTGGTGACCCCAGGCCAGGGGCTTGGGGGGGCCTGTTCTGCTTCGCTTCTGGTTCTGTGCCTCCGGGAAGTGTGGGAGGCCCTGGGAAGGGGGCCGGGGCAGGGGCAGCTCTGAATCCCTCCTCACTGCAGCATCTCTGCCCCCTAGATCCTCCCCAGAAGCTGACCATCAGCGTCTCTGGAGGAGTTGGCACAGGTAGGAAGGGAGGGCTGTGGAGCATGGCAGGGATCACAGAGAAGGGAGAGCCGCCCCCCGCCCCCACCCCCCGTTCATTCCGGAAACACGTAGATGAACCTCAGAAACATCACCTTGAGGGGAAGAAGCTGGATGTTTACATGCCACGTCCAGAAGATGCAAATCTATAGAGACAGTCATGGTTGCATAGGGCTGGGGTAATGGAAGGATTTGGGGAGATGGCTGAGGGGTGCGGAGTGTTTTAGAGGGGGTCATGAAAATGTTCTAAAATTGACTGTGGTGATGGTTATCCGAGTGACTTTCAAGTGGTATGTAAATGGAGTTGTATGGTTTGTAAATTATATCTTTATAAAGCTGCTTAAAAAGCTACTTGTGAGATCTCTTGGCAACTTAGAGAAATAGAGACATGGCTTCAGAGTCTGGGCTCAGCTCTCTGTGCCCCTCTGTCTCTCTCTGTCTCTGTGTGTGTGTGTCTCTCTCCAGAGCTGAAACACCTGGGAAACGGCTCATCTCTTCCTGTTCTGGAAGGAGACTCTCTGCGCCTGGCCTGCAACACCGACAGCAACCCCCCGGCCACACTGAGCTGGTCCCAGGGGAGCCGGACCCTGAGCCCCTCACATCCTTCAAGCCGTGGGGTCCTGTACCTGCCCCGAGTGGAGTCGGGCCACGAAGGCGAACTCACCTGCCGAGCTCAGCACCCTCGGGGCTCCCTGTGGATCTCTGTGCATCTCTCTGTGCAGAGTGAGGGGGGGCGGGGGGGGGGCAGGAAAAGCCCCCGGGGCGAGAACATCTGGGCTGTCTCTTATACACATCTAGATGTGTATAAGAGACAGGAGTCATCCTAGAGATGATGCTTGGCAGGGAGAGGGGCCTGAGGGGGAGGGTTGAGAGGCAGGGGTGGGGGCAGAGAACTGTTCTTTGGCTGGCTGGGGACTGAGGACAGGAGAGTTCTAACTCTACTGGAGGAGGGGGCACGTGGGTCCTGGGGCTTGGAGGGGAGTCACCCTAAATCTTGCTCTCTGCAGGGAAGCCCAGGCTTGGAGGAGAATTTGTTCTGGGGGCCATCGGGGGAGCTGGCGCCGCTGGCCTGCTCAGCCTCTGCTCCTGCCTCATCTTCTTCAGGTGAGTGTCGCCTCTGGGGGCAGGGCGAGTGCAGGGTGGGGAAGGGGATGGCCTTGGAATCCCTGGAGGGCCCCCTCTGGAGGAATCTGGACAGTATGGCACTTTGGAGAACCGGGTCATGGGTCAGGGAATCAGAGCAGGGTCTGTCCCCACCGTGCACCCCAGCCATCGGGGAAGGATGCCCGTTGTCGCTATGAAGATCATGAGACGAGGTGCGTGCCCTACCTCTTGGCCTTGGTCAGCCCTTCTAGCCTGTCTCTCTCTGAAGTTTTCTTATCTTTTGGCTGCCCCACGCAGCATGTGGGATCTTAGTTCCCCAACCAGGAATCGAGCCTGCAGTGGAAGTGCCAAGTCTTAACCACTGCCCACTGGCCTGCCAGGGAAAGTCCCAGCCCCTTCTAGCCTCAAGTGGGGATGGGGAGGGGGTTAGGAGGGGGGCAATAGCTGCCCTCCAAGCTCTGAGCCAGCTGGGCTGCTCAGAGGTCCTGGCTTCCCCTCTCAGAGTGAAGACCTGCAGGAAGGCAGCCCGTGAGAGGGATGAACCCTGCACACTGGGTCCCACCTCCCAGGTGAGTGGTGAGCCCTCGGTCCCTCAGGATCCCAGCCAGCTGACTCCCCACCTGGCTGACTGCCATGGCCGCAGTCCTCGTGATGACTCAGGTGCACATCACGACCCACACAGACTTTTCCTCTTGGGTCCCATCAGCATGGGGCTTCCCAGGTGACTCAGCTGGTAAAGAATCCGCCTGCCACAGGACACATGGGTTCTGTCCCTGGGTTGGGAAGATCCCCTGGAGAGGGAAATGGCAACCCGCTCCAGTATTCTTGCCTGGGAAGTACCACGGACAGAGGAGCCTGGTGGGATACAGTCCATGGGGTCCCAAAGAGTCAGACACGACTTAGCGACTAAAACAACAACCCATCAACAAGCCACTCGGTCCAGCGGCCTGGGAGCCCCTCCCTTTGGCCCTCTGTCTCCTCTCTCGAGAGCCAAGGACCACTAATCCACCTTACTGATTGCATTTATTTCCAACCGGGCCCTCCTCCTTTCTCTCTGGACCCTAGACCCACATTGCCCCCACTTCCTACCTCACCTCCCCAAGACAGGATGCCGTGAGGATCTCCTCAAAATAACTATGTACTACCAACAAAATCAAATTCAGGGGTCCCTAAGATACCACCAGGCAAGTTCTGAGACAAACTTATCAGGCAAGATATTTCGAGGGCTTAGAGGTTCCCTCCCAGGTGCTGGAGCAAAAGGTCAAATTTTCTTCAGCCAAGGTTAACTCTTTCCGGCATAAGATCTTTCAACTAGAACACTCATAAAGGGGGCTTCCCTGGTGGTCC
Source organism: Cephalophus harveyi (assembly GCA_006410635.1). Lineage (NCBI taxonomy): Eukaryota > Metazoa > Chordata > Mammalia > Artiodactyla > Bovidae > Cephalophus > Cephalophus harveyi. Next base: position 308,191 of record SJYT01061374.1, on the reverse strand, counting down.
AGTGGTTAAGGCTCCACGCTCCCAATGCAGGGGGCCCGGGTTCCATTTCTGGTCAGGGAACTAGATCCCATGTGCTGCAGTTAAGAGTTGGCCTGCTGTAACTAAGACCCAGTGTAGCCAAATAAATAGATAAATATTAACAAAAAACAAGCAAACAAAAAAGCTTATAATGCAGTTTGGTGATTGTGTTTGCCTGACTCTGTAATGAAGAGTGGTCCCTGAGGTCAGTCCAGGCCTGAGCAAATCCCTGACCTTCTTCTAACATCCATCCCATTCCAGTCCTATTAGACAGTAATATAACTGACTACAGCTTGAATGTCTGCTTCCCCCACTGCAACCGCGAGATAGGGGGTGGCATCTTCTTTGTTCCTCACTGAATATCCAGCGCCTGGCACCAGGAGAGCAGGTCTTTAAGGCAGTACTGGAGTCAGAAGGACCTAGCATAAATCTTGGCCCTACCAGTGATTAAATGCCGGGCTTGGGGACATTCACCGAGCTTCAATTTCTCCACCTGATGTCTGTGTGCTTAGTCGCTCAGTCGTGTCCGACTCTTTGAGACCCCATGGACTGCAGCCCACCAGGCTCCTCTGTCCATGGGGACTCTCCAGGCTAGGTACTGGAGTGAGGTGCCATGCCCTCCTCCAGGGGATCTTCCCAACCCAGGGATCGAACCCAGGTCTCCCTCATTGCAGGCGGATTCTTTACCGTCTGAGCCACCAGGGAAGCCCGATTTTATTGCCACAGCCCTCATTTATCTCCACCTGATAAATGAGGATAAGAGTCTCCCAAGTAGATTGTTGTGAGGAATCTGGAAGACTGGCAACTGATTACCAAGTGCCAGGCATTAATACACTCAAGCAGTGAATGAATGAATGAATGGGGGCCCAGCCAATGTTTGCAATGAATAGACGAAAAGACTGAACGTTCAGTTTCCAGGTTCACTTGTGGACCCTTCTTGCTCTCTTCCAGCTCTTTATCCCTTAAAAAATGTTCAATTATTTATTTTTATGTGGCTGTGTTGGGTCTCAGTTTCAGTGTGTGGATCTTTGATCTTCCATGGGGCATGTGGGATGTTTAGTGGTGGCTCGTGGGATCTTAGTTCCCTGATCAGGGCCCCCTGCACTGAGTGGGCGGAGGCTTAGCCACTGGCCCACCAGGGAAGTCCCCAGACCCTGTTATCCTAATATGACGCCCTTCTTTCCCCTCCACGCAGGGTTACCAGGATGAGTGTCCTCCATGCAGCCCCCTGGCCTACCTGCCCCCAGCCGTGGCCGCCCCCCTCTCAGGGGAGGATCAGGAGCTTCATTACGCCTCCCTCAGTTTCCTCGAGCTGAGGCCCTGGGAGCCTCGGGACCAGGCCGCCACCAGCACCACCGAATACGCAGAGGTCAAGATCCTTAAATGACGATCCCGCCTCCCGCAACCTTCTGCAACCTGCGGCTGGGGGACCCGGGGCTTCTCAGGGAAGAGAGACATCAGGGACGATGCCTGAGAGAATAGTTTTCCATGCACATGGGCTACCAGCTAGCATATGTGAGTCCCGCTGGTGGGTGGGGTGATGGGCAGAACTGGGCTCATGTTTCAGACCCGTCACCAAACACGCGTGTGAGTTTGAGCAAGTCACCTTCTCCCTTCTCAGTCTCCCGCTCTGTAAAATGGACACCACAAACCTAACTCACAGGGTTGTCGTGGGGCATCAAGGCAGTAATTAACGTTAGTGTCCCACGGGGGTGAATATGCAAAGGGCATCTCGCCCAAGCTTAAACCTCTTCCCAGGACAACCTGCTGGGATAAAGGTCTGGCGTGCTGGGCCAAATGGGGACCACTCTGCAGGGCTATCTAGCTCCAGAGGTGCCTCCCCACGCCCCCAAGGCTGAGCAGAGGTTGTCATTAGGCAGGATCACATCCCTAGGCCCCATGTAGCCCGCCCCTCCCTTCCCTGCCACCGGGACTCACCCCTGGGGCACTTCCTGCGAACACACTCCAAACTGGTCTTTCTCTGAGCCTGCTTCCTGGAAACCCAATTTGTCTATTTTCTCAGACACAAAAACCATTCACTGATTATCTGAAATAAATGACAAGGGTTCTTTTAAATTCTGTGTCCTTGATATTTTGGTTCTTAAAGAGTTTCTTTTTTTGCAGAATCTGCTTATAAAATTCCTTGCAGTTCCATTCTGTGTCCATTTACATTGTAATATAGTTTTTATAAGGGTCATAGCCAACTGCTTTAGTTCTCCCATTGAGCATCCATTTAACTTTTTCCCTTGTTTCCATTCATGAGGGAACACGCCCAACAGTAGAGTTATGAGCCAATATAGGAATATGCTTTAGCATAAAGTTAATAACTTCAGGCTGTAACTGCTCTACAAACTAGAGGTGTAGAAGGACATAATTCCATCTTTCATGGCACATTTTGCCTTGCCATTTTTCAGGATTATGTTGCATCTCTTGATCAGTGACCTTTAGAAATGGTGTCCGGACTTGCCTGGTGGTCCAGTGGTTAGAAATCTGCCTGCCAACACAGAGGATACAGGTTTGATCACTGCTCCGAGAACTAAGATCATTAACACTGAGAACACCACCCTCCTCTTTCAGAAGTTGGGATGAACTGTCAAAACCTGGCCTCTGGAGACAAGATAAAGGCTGCTTGGGAGACGGGGAGGGAGACTGTCCACTGCCCACACTCTTGCCGCTCTGCCTGGATGTGGGCTTCTCCTGTTGTTTGAACAGTGCTGGTCCTGCTGGCTTGGCTTGCTCAGAGAGGGGAGGGGAGGACCAGGGTGGGGAGGGTAGCCGGACCTTGGCCAAGCGCACTGAGGGCAGGAGGGTGGCGGGGTCAGGGGGCAGGTGTCGACTGTGACCATCCCTGCTGCCTGATCTGGGATCCCCAAGGGTGGCTGACGTCCCTCTTCACTTGTGGACTCGCGAACACAGAGGGGCTGCCAGTGGGAGATTTTCTGATGGGTTTTCTCTCTCATTGAGGAATATGTCCTTCTGCAAAGGGTTATACACCCTTCCTTTCAGCCAGGAAATGGTCATCAGTCTGCTCATTCTTCTTTCCTCTCCAGAGAAGGGGGAGAATCGAGGCTTCTCTGAGCAGTTTATCCCTGCTTTCAGCCTCCGATTCTTCCCATCCCAAAGCAGGGTGCATAATTTAAAATATTCAAAGCAAAATTCAAGGAGGCAGGTTTATCTCCTCCTCTATTTTTTTCTTTTTCTTTTTAATTGAAGCTCCTCCTCCTTCTCAATCCCTCCCAGCCTAATTATTTGCACATGCTGCTGGCCAGCCTGCCTTTGAAATCTCTCCCCAGGCTCTCTCTTTCTCTGTCCTGTGGCCTCCTCCCTGGTCGGTGTCCAGGCTCCCCCCAAAGGTGCCCTCCAGTCTGCAGGACCCTCATTCTCCATCACAACCCATGCTTTGTCTTCAGAGTGCCGATTACAGCCCGAAGTTGTGTCCTTCTGCTTGACTGTAGACTCCATCAGCTCAAGGACCTTGGCCCGTAGGTCTGGTTCATCGGGATCCTCTGAGCATGATGGGTGTCGTATAGCATGAACTCAAGACATGTCTGCTGAATGTTTGTTGAATAAGAGGAAGGGTGAATGTGTGGAAGAGAAGAAGGGTAAGTGGATGAGAGAATGAGCGGTAAATGAGTGGATGGATGAAAGGGTGAATGGATGGATGGACAAGCATATTGGACGGGTGCATGGAGAGATAGATGGACGGATGGATGATGGATGAATAAGTGAAAGAATGGATGAATGAGTGTCTGCTCGAAAATGTGGATAGATATATGGAAGAGTGGAGGGAACTCCCTGGTGGTCCAACAGTTAAGAATCTGCCTTCCAACACAGGGGATGTGGGTTCAATCCCTGATCAGGGAACTAAGATCCCACATGCTCTGGGGCAACTAAGCGCTCTCACAGCAACTAAGATCCGACACAGCCAAATAAATAAATATTAAGAAAAAAAAGAAAGAGTGGATGGTTGGATGAAAGGTTGAGGAGATGGATGGATGGATGGATGGGGAAGAAAAATGAGCTAAATTTTTCAAGGAACTTCTTTTGCAGACAGTCGACTCTCCACGTTCCAATGAAACAATTTATTGTCAAAGCGTAGTGGTGCCAATGGCTGTGTCCCCACTGAGGGGACCAGCCCAACCCCCATCTGTGAATAGGGGGTCTTCTCCGCCCAAAACCCCAGGGGCTGGCGGAAGACAACAGCTGAAGGGAGGGACAGTCAAAAGGAGGGAGTTCACAGTATCTGGGGCCTAACTTCTGGGTTCCCCGAGGCTGATCGAGACCAATGATGAGCAGTTTCACCTGAAGAAGTGGCAGCAATGCACACTCGAGGGGTCTCTTGAGAAGCTTATCTGTGATTCTACAGCAGGCCCTGAGTCACATAGCTCCTTTTTTTTTTCTATTTCAAACTCCAGGCTGAGAGTTCTAGAAGACAATAGAAATGGCTGTCAGTGTCATTCATTCAAAGGGTACCCCCTCTAAGCCCCTACTGTGTGACAGCAGCTTTCCATCAATACTTTCTAGGGATGGGCAACACCGCCACAAACAAGAGGACCAAGGAGGCTTTGCTGGGCTTATAATCTGGAGGAGAGTTGTGGAGACATGACAGATTAAACACACGCTTCCCCCCAGGAGGGGACAAGGGGTGTGCAGAAAACAGGAGACGTGATAAGGGAGGTGGTCGGGAGGCACCTCACTGGGGCCATCTGGGGAGGCCTCAGGATCTGATGGGCGGTGATGAGGAGGAGCCGGTGGGGCAAAAACAAAGGGGACAATGGTCACAGGCCGTGGGGATGGCGCATGCCGAGGTCCTGAGGTGGGACTGATCTCTGCCTGGGCTGGAGTCTGAGGGGAGGACGCGCAGTCAGGCCGAGGCAGAGGCAAGAGGATCCCCAAGTTACTCCAAGGTCCCCGGGCTCCTGAAGGAGCATCTCCTCACTAACTTCCTAACCGAGGGACAAACCTGCTGCTGAGCGAGTGGGCCTCGGAGAGTGAGCAGACCGGAAACTATGGTCCTGAAAGTGGCCGTCAGGTTTGCTTTTAAATTTCCACCATATGGGCTGGACGGAGAGGTACTGTGAGACAGGCCAGCACCGCCGGGAAGGCCAGATGGCCCACTCAGTAAATATGGGTGGGGCATCTGTGAGCCAGGCCAGCGACGTGAGCAAGGAAGACAGAGATGCAGAGACAGGCTCGAGCCGGTCCTCACAGAGCTCATCGCCAGCAGGCGGCTATGACAAGTGCCCGTGCTCCAGGGGATCCTGGACCGAGGATGGAGGCGGAGCCCTGGAGGAGGTGGCCTAGAAGGAGCTTAGCAACTGAGCGGAGCGGGAGAGAGGGGTGTGGGGGGAGCCAGAGGTCTCTCAGACAGCTGTGTCTAAGAAGACTGTCCCACTAAGAGCTATGATACACCAGTAGCAGAGGAGCTGAAGTGTGCTCATTTATTGTACAGAGGCCCTTTCAAAGTAGTTCTGTTCTCATCTAGCTTCCAGGTGAGAACACACCCCAGCCGACCACATCAGCCCAGGCCTGTGGGACTGGGAAGGATGAGAGAATCAAGCTAAGATACCCTTTTAAGGAGTGATATTTCAAACTGGCAAACTCTGAATGTAGCAGCTGCTTATGCTATAGAGCCATCAGTCTCCCAAACCTTATAGAAAAGGGCAAGCTGTGTTCATATTGCTGGTCATATCACAGAAAGAATGCTCCTTCACTTGAGGGCTGAAAACCCTTTGTAGCCGGGTGTCTAGGGGCTGTGCGTAGCCCCTCTTCTGTGCCTGGGAATCTGGCCCACTCTGCCTCTGCTCCTTCGCATCCTCTGTAACTGCCCCCAGATGCTTTTGGCCTGCCTCTCCTTTCTGGTCAGGGATCCTGTTTAGACATACAGCTTGCTCAATCAGTGAGATCCCTGGGCCTGTCTCTTATACACATCTAGATGTGTATAAGAGACAGCAGCTGTGGGCGGGGGGACAGAGACTGGGACGGGGCGGGGGCGGGGCAAGCTGGGTGGAGGAGGTCACGCTTTCATGTTTGGAGAGTGTGCTAGGTTTCCGAACAAACAAACAACCTGGCATTTCTGGAGCGCTCTGCACCCAGGAAGGGCGCAGAAACATCAAGCGGCATCAGTGGAGACGGCAGTGGGAGCCAGGGACAGGGTCGAGACCCCCGGTTCCTCCTGCTGGAACGCACCTAGGGTACCACCTGGAGGTCCAAGGGGTCATAGGCGGACGCCCGCAGGTCCTGCAGCAGTGCTTCCAGCTCGTTCCTCAGTGTGGAGTAGGGCGGCTTCTCCTCGTACCGGAGGGCCATCACCACCTTCAGGTACTCCTGCAGGGTCTCTGCGGCCAAGACACGGGGGAGGCCTGAGGGCAGTGGCCCCCAACCCAGAGCCCGGGGGGCTGTGCCCAGAGGGTCTCAGCCACGGGGCTCCCTGGCTCAGCGCTTCCTCTGTGCCCGGCACTGCTGCAGCCACTTAGATTTTTTTAAACATTAAACATAAGCACCGGGAAAGTGGTACCAAGAGCAGCAGTGTGCCTGTCGCCTAGCGTCACAGATAGGGACAGAACAGGACAGTGTAGGGAAACAAGAGCCAGCCAAGACGGCGGTGGTCAGGCTCTCTCGCCTGGCTCCCTCTCACTGCCGTCCCACGGTCCACTTGCTCTGGGCCACATTGTGTAAATAGTGACTCTGCGTGGTTATGGAACAGCTGAGATCGTTTATAGCACTGCGCAGGAGAATCATGCCTACAGAAGCACCGCGTGAAAAGCCCTTGCCGCGCGGTGGGGTGATGTCAACCATTAGAGAAGAATAAAGCCTGTCTGCCTTGCTGCTGCGAACAAAGCATGTCTGCAGATTCCTCACATCTTCTTCCACCTTCTTCCTATCTGCTGCCTGGCTTGCAGCTGGCCTACTCTGGGCTCAACTCTAGCAAGACAGATAGTTACTCAGGACATTGTAGAAGCCCCAGTAGGGGCCTATAGAGAGAGGAACCTTAGGCAACTTTTGGAGACCACTTTAAGTTGATGCTACCTCAAGAAAGCTATTGGGGCTTCTCAGTGGCCAGGTGGTAAAAGAATCCGCCTGCCAACGCAGGAGGCATAGGAGATGTGAGTTCGATCCCTGGGTTAGGAAGATCCCCTGGAGGAGGAAATGGCAACCCACTCCAGTACTCTCACCTGAGAAATCCCAAGGACAGAAGAGCCTGGCGGGCTATTGTCCGAGGGGTCGTAAAGGGTCGGACACAACTGAGCAGGCATACACACACACAGCCCACTTAATTCTGCGGCAGAGCCCACTTGCCTGCTGGCTTGCACCTCTCATGAGCATCCTGTATTAATAAATCTACATCGTGCCTATCATTTTGCCTCTTGCTAAATTCCTTCTGAGTTGAGACAAAAAGAATCTGAGCCTCGGTAAGTCGAGGCATCAGGTGAGTGTTTCCAATTAAAAGACAGTCGGGTCAAGCCCTAATGTGAGGTGCACGGATTTATTATCAGCTATCAACACATGCCAACCTTATTTCAGCAAAACCCCTACAGCTTCCCCCTCCTGTACTGTTTTAAAGCAAATCCCAGCTGATTATATGATTTTATCTCTAACTATTTGGTGTGTATCTCTGAAATGAGGGCCAACAAGCTTTTACTGTGGAGTGCCAGTGAGTAAATATTTTTGGCTCAGAACGCGGGGAACCTGTGAGGGGAGGACCAGACTCGGCTGTTCTCCCACAAAAGGCCCAAGGAGGGAGGCTGGGAAGCCAATGCACCAAGGCTGCTGTACTGATGGACGCCGCAGCTTGAATCTCACAGGTTTCATGTGTCACGGAACGATGTTCTTTTGATGTTTTTTCAAAAGATACAAACGAAATTATGAACAAAACAGAAACAGATGTATAATTAGAAAGGCATTTTGTCATATGAAATATGTATCTCTAATTATAACCCGTTACTCACATACATACATATGACTATAAATATGTATCACTGAAGCTAGTATCTCATGAAGCATTTCCTTCTGCAAGGCATTCATACTTCTGTCCTCTACGTTTTGCTTCTCCGTTTGTTTATTTGGGGCTGCCTTGGGTCTCCTTTGCTGTTCTCGGGCTTTCTCTGGTCGCGGGGAGCGGGAGCCGGCTCACCGCAGTGGCTCCTCCTGTTGCGGAGCACACGCTCTAGGGGGAGCTCAGCGGCTAGGGCTCCCAGGCTCCAGAACGCGGGCTCCGCGGTTGTGCACATGGGCTTAGTTGCCCCTTGGCATGTGGAATCTTCTCAGCTCAGGGATCGAACCCATGTCTCCTGCACTGGCAGGTGGATTCTTAACTACTGGACCACCAGGGAAGTCCTTTAATTTAAAAAAAAAAAAAAAACACCTGACCCTCCATCCCTGAGAGAATTGCTGTTGACATTGGCTGCACATCCTCTGCAATGCTTTCTTCTGAGATTTTCTTCTCTGATGAGATCTTTTAATAATGAAAATGGGATCTGACCATGTGTGGTTTATATATATATTTATGTATGTACTTGGCTGCAAGGGGTCCTACAGTTGTGGCACGTGGGATCTTTGATCTTCGCTGCGGCATGCAGAATCTTTAGTTGCAGCATGTGGGATCAGACCCCGATCCTCTGCAGTGGGAGCCCAGAGTCTTAACCACTGGACCACCAGGGAAGTCCCTGTCTTTTCCACTTTTAAAATCCCCATTAAGTGGATTTCATGATTGACTAATGAGTCACAACTGCAGTTTCAGCTGACGTTAAGTGTATTTTACCACAATTTTAAAAATATCCATAAAATTCTATAAGTATTGACACAGAAAATCTCCAAGGAATCTTCTTAGATCAAAAAGTAAGTCAGAGACAAATATTGGTGATATGACTCTATTAAAAAAAATTCACACATGATATGTATGTGGTTACATGTGTGTGTGTGTGTGTGTGCTGCTGTTGTTATTGTTCAGACACACTTCTGAATCTGGGGAGGGGGGAGATTTTTGTTTCTACGAGGGGCACAGATACACATGTGATTTGGAAAACTTGAGGGAAATAGAGGGGTGTGAGGACAGGCATCCCCCGGATGGGCCCGAGTCCTGGTCCCTCTGCGGCCCCCGCCTGCTCCCTCCCTTGGGACATACCTGAGGGGGTGATCCAGCGACTGCACTGTCCCACGAGGCCCTCCGGGTTGTCAAGAAACCTGACGGGACAGAGGCATGCGTGAAAGGCCTTTCAGGGAAGGACAGTCACCTTTTGAAATAGGATGTCTGGTAGACATGCCCTAGTATTCCTTATTCTCATTAGTTGTGATCTAGAACAGGGGTCCTCAAACTTTGGAACCTAATGCCTGATGATCCAAGGTGGAGGTGATGCCGTAATCATAGAAATAAAATAAAATCCTGAAACCATCCTCCCACCCTCCACCAGTCTGTGAAAAACTGTCTTCCACGAAACCAGTCCCTGGTGCTTGAAAGGTTGGGGACCGCGGCTCGAGAGAGTCACCGTGGACACTGGATGAGTGAATTCTGAACGAGGCGTTTAGGGGAAGCACAGCGTTAAGTACTTGCAGGCTTCCAACTGCAACATTTAACTTATCAATACATCACCTGGTTTCACCTGTGTGTGCCTGTGTGCACGCTCAGTCGCTTCAGTCGTGTCCGGCTCTTTGTGACCCCACGGACCACAGCCCACCAGGCTCCTCTGTCCATGAGATGCTCCAGGCAAGAATACTGGGGTGGGTTGCTATGCCCTCCTCCAGGGGATCTTCCCCACGCAGGGATCAAACCCATGTCTCTTGTCTCCCGCATTGTCATGCGGGTTCTTTACCGCTAGAGTCACCTGGGATGCCCATTTGTATAAATATACATATATAAATACACACACACACACACATCCCCCTCTTGGACCATGAAAGAAAAATGAAAAGTTAGGGGGGAGAGATAAATTAGGAGGTTGGGATTAACATATATATACTGGTACATATAAAACAGATAACCAGTAAGGATCTACTGCATAACATAAGGAACTCAGGATTTTGTAACATACTACATGCAAAAAGAATCTTAAAAAGTATATACATGCATATATATACAAACATAACTGAATCACTGGCCTAGACCACCGGGTTGGCTCCCCACTGTCCACCGAGTCATGGGGTGCTGTCATCCCCTTTCCCTCCTCCACAGCCCAGAAGTCCCTAAAAGCCCCAGCCTCTTGCTCCCCAACCCTTTCTGTTCCACCCCCTCCCACGGCTCTGGCCCCAGCTCAGGCCTCACTTTCTCCCTGGCCCCCAGCCTCCTCCCCAGCTTTCCATTTACCCCCCAACAGAGCCCCAGAGAGTCTGTCTATGCCCAGAGTGGACCCTGACCCTCCCTGCTCACAGCCGTCCCAGGCTTTCCCAGTGCCCTGGTTCGGGGGGAACCTCTGGCACCAAAGCTACCAGCCCCTGTGGCCTTGTCTCCCTGACTTTCTCCCTCCCATCATGCTCCAGTCACACCAGACTCCTGCTAATCCCCTAACCAGCTCAGGCGTCCACGAACAGCTCCAGGCCTCTGCACCTGCCGCTCCTCTGCCCTTGGCTGCCTTTCTCTACCCTCATACCCAGCAAGTGGCCGCTCTCCCTTTTGGACATGGCTCGAGGGCCCGTTCCCTGGAAGCTTCCCCTGGACGCCCCCAGCAGAGGAAATGGGTCTCTCCTGAGCGCCTGCACACAGGTCCATGGATGCCTTACAGCAACTGTCATATGCGTACAAGAAAGACTGGGTCTGACGCGTGTCTCTCGGGATATATGAGGTAAATGACTGAGCCACAGAGTGATGGCATAAAAGGGCTGTGCCAGCCTCAGGACCGCGTAAATTGTGTGAGCACTTCCCCCACACAGGCTCTCACCGTCGGAATCCGTGGGACCTCTCTGCCAGCTGCAGGCTTAAGAGCAGAGCCCAACTCCAAGTGGAGTCTGTGCTTTCCTAGCTGGGGGCCTCGCGTGCCAGAAAGCCTGGGGAATCAGGCTGCCTCGCATCTTTCTTTGCTATTCATTCATTCTGTCATGAACTAGAATTTACCAAAAAAAGGAATACATATTTGCTGAGTGAATGGAGAAAAAGCCACATACACCAGTAACATCTGAGAGGACAGTTTAAAAGTGAGTGTTAGTTGCTCAATCGTGTCTGACTCTTTGAGACCCCATGGCCTGTAGCCCGACAGGCTCCTCTGTCCATGGGATTCACCAGGCAAGAATATTGGAGTGGGTTGCCATGCCCTCCTCCAGGGGTTCTTCCTGACCCAGGGATCAAACTCAAGTCTCCTGAGTTCCAGGTGGATTCTTTACCATCTGAGCCACCAGGGAAGAAAATGTGCATATCGCAACATGCCCCCTTGTGGGCCCTTAGGTCAGCTGACAGGCTGGGCTGGGGGGTCTAGAATGAGTCCCGCATCACCGCTGACATTTCCCTGAGGAGCATCTTCATGTTCCCAGCCCTCCCTCTGTGGCTGTGGTTGGGATCTGGGGCTCTGGAAGGAACTGTTACTTATTCTCTCAGGGTCTCCTCGTAAGAGCAGCTCAGTCTCATCGCTAACACAGCAGAGTGCGTCAAGGAGCAGCTCACAGACTTCAGCCACACGTTAGCGATTGGGCTGTGTCCTCCGACGACCTGTGTCACTAATCCTGAGACCCGTTGTTTTCACCTGGCTTCACTGCAGAAAACACAAAGTTACTGGAAAACTAGAAAATAAGTGCAAAAAGAAAAGAAGAAAACAGGGCAATGGGCTTGTGTTACGGGAGGTACTGAGGCTCCTCTTCCAATGCAGAGGTTGCCTGCGGAAACCTGGTTGCTGAGGGCTGCTCTCTCTTTTTCCCCCTTCTGCAGAGATGTTAGGGCGTATTAGCACCCAGGTGGGACCTCCTCATTCACTTTCTAGAGCCGCTTCACCTGTCACCATTGCCAAGAGACCTGACTGGCCTTTAAATCTAAAAGAGCAGGCATGCCCACACCCTGCCAGTGCCATTGGTGGATGCCCACGGCTCTGACCTCACTGCCCCGCCCTCTGACCTCTGACATGCTTTGTGTTTCACTATCCGTTCGTAGCCTCTCCCATTAGAATGTGAGTTCCTTGAGGGCAGGAGTGTCTGTCTTAGCTATCTGTATCCCCAGGCCCTAGAAGAGCCTAGTGCAGAGAAGTGCTCAGTGAGTATCTGGTGAGTGGAGGGTGGCTGCATCCAAACACCACCGATATGCTGCGATGAGCCTCTCAAACTTGGGAGGTACCAGCTTCCAAGTGAAAGGGCCTCCTCTGGAGTCAAAGGGCCTGGGAGCACCTCTCATCAGCTGTGTGACCCAGGCTGATCACCTAAGATCTCCGCGCTTCAGGTCGGGAGAGCACTTGCCTCCGAGTTGACACAGGGAAGCGGTGGGCGCTCTGCCCGGGGCAGAATAGCATACAGCAATGTTAGCCATGAACAGGTCGTTACGGGCAGACCAATGTGACACGTGTCCCTTCCTCGGAAGTGAACAAGTAGGAGATCTGATGCGGTGCGGGTGAGGGAAGGGCACCCTGGGGAGTGACGACTAAGATGAAACATGACGGAGGATGAGATCTGGGGCGGGGTACCACTTATGCCAACAGAACACATACATACGGGTGAGTGTTCGATTGGCATAAATCAAACACAACGTATTTTTCAAGGACACAGCTACATCTAAAATTACTTGAGGAGAAGCACTGAGCTTCTTTAGCAATGTAAAAAGTTAAAGAAATAAAGCATTAAGTGAAAGAAGGAGAATGAGATTCAGAGTACAAGACCATTTATGCAAGTCAAATGCACTCATCACGTTTAAAAAAAAACCGTCGTTTAAGGACATAGATGTGCCTATACCTTATTTAAAAGCAATAGTCAGAAGCAGTAAACTCGACGCACATGTAACTGGGGTTAAACTGGAAGTGCTGAGTGAAGAAAGCCAGAAACGGGTGAGATTCGAAGCAGAGTAACATTTATGCAAGTCAGATACAGTGTCACGACCATCATGCAATTTTAAGGATATAAGTACATTTAAGCAAGCGTATCAGTAGGACACGTATATATTCAGTACGTATGAGTGGGTATCCATGGTTGAGTAAAGGAAGATGGGATAATAAAGGGGGCAAAATGAGAGGCTCAACACGAACCATCGACACAGCATGCTCGGAATTGAGACGACACACAGACTTGATGCTGTTCACTGGAGAGTTTTCTCTTTCCACTCTCCCAGGGCTTCTGCAGACAGCTCCCGAGACACTGCTAAAGTCTGAGTCTCCGTTTGAACTTCAAGTTTGCATGTCAGATGTGATACCCACCATCTCCTGAATGGCTCCTCTTGGGGTAGCTCTCCTGCCCCAAGCCTACACCAGAGCTTGAATCCCGAGCTCTGGATCTGCAGAGCTGCCCTGAGTCTAGTTGTCCACTGTCCACACACTCAGCAGCACCTCCCTTTACAGCCAACAGCCCCTCTGTCCTTGGTGCTGAACCGCGCACCCACCCGCACCCCCTGTACCCCCACTGCCCTCTGTCCTTGGTGCTGAATCACACCACCCAAACACTTCTGGTTTTATCCCACTGTCCTTGGTGCTGAACATTTAAAACAGAACTAACAAGATCTTCACACGCCGGAGAGAGGGAAGTGTGGACACCAGAGGCCAGTGTTGCCAGATACTGAGGCAAAGCCCAGGCCTAACTGCTCAGGTTGCCCGTATGTCCCTGTGGGAGTGAATGAATCATGGTGTCCTGCACACTGTGAGCATTTTCTACAGGCCAGGCTCTGTGCTGAGTGCTGTGTATCCAGCTCCCTCAAATCTTTCCACCCTGAGGTGGGCGCTAATAGGATCCCTGACACTGGAGGACACTGATGCTGTGGAGGTTAGGCTGCCCACCCAACAGCCTGCAGTGGTGGGGCCGGAGTCTGACCCCAGGCAGTGTGGCTCCAGAGCCCACGCTCTGGCCCGCTGGAATGGACGTAGAGCACGTGCCTGAGAAGTGCAGAGGCCAGAGGCTGCCTCCCCCTTTTCTGTCCCCTCTTGGGTTCTGAGCTTCTGCCCCACCTGCAGGGATGCTGGAGCAGCACTGGGCTCTGCTGACCCCTAGACTCACTTCTGTTTCAGCTTCATGATCTCCTCGGTGTTGGGAAGGCAGTTTGTCCATGGCAGGGTCCCATAGAGCCACTTCAGCAAACAGTAGCCCAGGGTCTGGAGGTCACTGCGGCGGGAGGGCCCTGGGGAGGGAGGGAAGGAACGTGGCCACTCAGGCAGACGTTCTGACACCCCCACCCTCATCGTTTCTCTCTCTCACCAACTCAAGCATGTGCTCACACACGCAACCATCCAAATATACTGCCCCTCAACTGTTCATCCACTTTTCACTTGTCTACTCTCACTCTTTCATGAGTCAATTACTCACTCACTCCCTTGGTCATCTCTTCATCCCTGGTTTCACTAGCTCACTCCCTCACCTACTTGTCCTTCATTCATGAACCTATTTGTTCTGTGAATCCTCAGAGCCTCGGGTGACAAGCCCCTTCCCACATTCCTTTTTAGTATTTATTTATTTAGCCACGCTGGGTTTTAACTGGGGCACGTGGGATCTTCGATCTTCACTGCCGCATGTGAACTCTTTAGTTGCAGCATCTGGGATCTAGTTCCCTGACCAGGGACGGAACCTGAGGGCCCTGCATTGGGAGCATAGAGTCTTTGCCGCTGGACAACCTGGGAAGGCCTCCTTCCCATAGTCTTAAATTCCAGACAAGAGTTTGGTTGGGTCCCAGCCCTTGACAGTCCTTGACAGTCCAGTGGAGAGATATAACAAGGCATGAAGGTGCCTAGAAGGATGGCCACTGAAGTCAGCCTCACTTGGTAGGGAAGGACAGACAAAGCAGACAGCAGGGTTTGGTTTTTCTTTCACTTCCTGAATCACATGATTTAAACACTTCACGTAAGTATTCGACAAACACTGCGAGCTGTGTCGGACCCTCTGCCACCTGGTGCTGGGGGCACACGCACCATCCTGTCCCTGGGGGACTTAGCGTAATGGGAGGATGCGGGCAGGACTTGGATGGCCATGGTTTCAAGAGGTTTTGGCGAGAGAGGCCAAGACCTCAAGGCATCTCCTCAAAGTGCGCTCTTCTCTCCCCATGCACTTGCCCGGGATAATCTCACTCCTGGCCCTGGGCTTCAACTGACAACTTCTGAAATACCGCTGACATCTGGGTCTCCATCTAGACTCACTGGTGTGCTGCAGAGATGGATAGTCAATGGTTTACGACTGCGTATCAGCAGCCCCTCCTGGATGACGTCGGGGCCCCTCTCGCCTTCTAAGTCCACACAGGTCCTGAACGTGACCCTGGGGACCCGCAGGGCTGCCTGGCAGTCCACTGCTCACTGGCCTCGGTGCTGCCCCACCGCGCCTGACACGCGGGGATGCTGTCCGTGGTTCTGACCCCCACCATGGCTCCCCGCCTTGGTGTGACTCCTGCGTTTGGCCACCTGCTGTCCATGGCTGTGACAACCGGGAGCTGCCCTTGTCTGAGAAGCATGTCTCCAAGCCCCTGAACCCCTTCTCTGGCCTCTTACCGCATCCCTTGTGCAGGTCCATGCTAATGAACTCAAGGTCCCCCTCATGTGGGCTCCTGCTGCCTTCGGTGTAGGCCACGTGTCTGCCACCTGGCGAATAGCGGAAGGTGAAGCCGTAGCCTGCCAGGGTCACCTGTGTGCACGTGGGGAGAAGCCATACAGTTTGAAGATTAGGAATCTGTATTCTGGCGTCAGAGATTTCAATTGTGGGTGCAATTTGAAACAACCCAATGTCAAACAGTACAGGAGGATGTGGACAGAACCCAAACCAGTCATTCCCATCACTGCTCAGTCCCAGTTCCCAGAAGTAACCACTAATAGCTTCTCACATGTTCATTTTCTTTAAATAATCAGCAAACGCACGTGGGTAAGGAGGACACTCTAATTTTCCACAGAGGGATCGCACCGTACCTCCTGTTGGGCACACAGCTTTCTGCACTTTAATCGTGTATTAACTGCAGAGCCAGACAGACCAGCCTCTAGTGCCAGCGTGGCCCATTGTTGCCCATACAGCTCTGGGGAAATCATGAAACTCTCGGTGCTTTGATTTCTCTATTGGTCAAATGAAGATAATCATAGTCCTTACCTTGCAGGGCTGTGAGGAGGCTTAACTGAGTTTAAAACACAAAGTGCTTAGCCACCAGACACACAGTTAGCCACATCGACTTTCTAACGGCTACCTCTTATTCTGCTGAATGGAGAGGGGACACCTGTTGGCTTTGTCCATGTGAGACCTACATTCTTCTGGTCACAGTTTGTGATGGTTACTTTTATGCGTCAACCTGACTGGGCCACACGGTGCCTAGACGTGTCGTCAAAGGTTAATCTGGGTATGTCTGTGAGGGTGTGACTGGAATGGATGGTAGACTGACCTCTCTAGTGTGTGGGCCTCATCTCATCAGTTGAAGAACAGAACACAAAGGCTTAAGTGAAAGGGAATGCCCCTTGCCTGTCCACTTGAGCTGAACATCAGCATTTTCCTCCCTTTGGGTTTGAACAGAAATACCAACTCTTCTCAGGTCTCGAGTCTGCCAGCTTTCAGACTGGAACTCACACAGGTTTCTTCAGGCCTTTGAACTCTGACTAGAAGCACACCATTAGCTCTCCTGTTCTCCAGCTTGCCAACTGCAGATCTAGGGACTCTTGAGTTTTTTGAATTTGAGTCAAATTCTCTCTGTATACATACATACATACATGTATGTACACACACACACATATACATTCTGTTGGTTTTCTTTCCTTTTTGGCCTCCTACTATGTGGGATCTTAGTTCTCTGACCAGGGGTCAAACCCATGACCCCTGTACTGGAAGCTCAGGGTCTTAAGCACTGGACTAACAGAGAAGTTCTGGCTTTGCCTAATATGGTTCTAGGGTTTTTCTGAGACCACCCCTCTCCAACTCTCAGTCTAAGTGACTGAGGTGGGGCTCACCCAATCCATCTCCACTGGGGTTGCTAAATGGAGGGGATTTAAGCCTCATTTGCTGGTGGTTATTTTGTCCCCATAGCAAAGAGGGATTGCCTGATAATGAGCAATACAAACACAAGAAGAGCTCAGAGACGGGAGATCCAGTTTCCTAATGACAGGGTCTGAATTTTTAGAATCAGTCATGCCTGAAGCCAGTGAAGTCTCAGATTTTTTCACTCCAAGGAGCAATAAATTGTACCTCCCTTTTTTTAAACTACCCCCCTTTTTTTTGCTTGCTGCTGCTGCTGCTGCTAAGTCGCTTCAGTCGTGTCTGACTCTGTGTGACCCCATAGACGGCAGCCCACCAGGCTCTGCCATCCCTGGGATTCTCCAGGCAAGAACACTGGAGTGGGTTGCCATTTCCTTCTCCAATGCATGAAAGTGAAAAGGGAAAGTGAAGTCGCTCAGTTGTGTCCGACTCTTGCTTAAGGCATGTTAAATTTGGTGTCTATCATTAGAAACAGTAATTATGAATTACTTTCAATACTAATCAATATGCTATCAGGAGTATAGATTGAGGTTTTCCCATTTTACTGTCAGAATCAGTGTTGTCAGGAACACTTTGTACGTGTATCTTTTTCTTCCTTATTTTTGGCTGCATCAGGTCTTAGCTGCGGCACTCGGGATCCTCTTCGCAGTATGAGGGATCTTTCGTTTGGGGCTTCTCTCTCGTTGTGGTGCATGGTGCCAGTTGTCCTGAGGCATGTGTGATCTCTGCTCCCTGACCAGGGACTGAACCTGTGTTCCCTGCATTGGAAGGCGGATTCTTAACCACTGGACTACCAGTGAAGCCCCTGTAATATATCTTTGAAAATACGGAATGGATAAATTCTTCACAGAGAAACCGGTAGATCCAAAAAAACTCATGCAGTTAGCTTCATCAATCTTGCACAACCAAATGACCGTTGGCGGGCTCTGCTACCCAGGTCTGCTGCTACCTCCCACCCTGACAACTGGCAAGGGAGGGGCCCTCTTCTGTGCACTGACTACCTGTGGAAATGGTGACCAATTAGTGTGAAATGCATGTTTAGCAAATGTTAGGTACTGCATTTGAACCAATAAACGTGAATCCTGCAAAATGAAGAACAAAAATCCATATACATTTAAAATTTTGACTGCTGTAAGAAATTACCTTCCAAAAAGTTCACCCAAGTACACTTCCAATAAGTAAAGAATTGCTGTTTCCTCACATCCTTATCAGCAAGAGATATTATTTTTTTTTAATTTTGTCTACCCGAAAGGTAAAAGTAGTAGTGTATTTTAATTTCCATGATTACTAGAATCTAATAATTGCGGGAGGTTGAGCATTTTTTCATACATTTAACTGACCTGAGGATTCCTTTTTCTATCAACTGCTTTTCCTATCCTTTGTCCATTTTTCTACTAAGTGGCTTCTCTCTCCTCATTTACTTGAAGAAGCACTTTATACATGACAGATAGCAATTCTTTGTCAGGAATAAGCATTGTGAAATAAACGCAGGTTTTAAGACAGGAGAGCCCGGGAGCCCAGAGAGCCCCCAGGGAGGGCGAGGATCTGGCAGTTACCTGGCACAGGTTCTCTGGATTCACAAAGATATTCTCAGCTGTCACGTTGCCATGAGCATACTCATTCTCGTGGAGGAACTCCAGGGCATCCAGCTAGGGGAGGAAAGCAAGCCTTCCTGGGAGAAGTGCTGATAACACCAAGAGGCCCTGATGCGAAGCCCTGGAAGGAACCCCACCGTCGGGCCTGGGGTCACGAGGCCCTGCTCGTCATGGGGGTGGTAACACTAGTAGACTGCCTGTGTGTGCTCAGCCGCATCGTCATTTCCAGCTCTTTCCACCCCATGGACTTCAGCCTCCTCTGTCCATGGGATTCTCCAGGCAAGAATCCTGGAGTGGGCTGCCATGCCCTCCTCTAGGGGATCTTCCCAACCAGAGATCGAACCCGTGTCTCCGGAGTCTCCTGCATTGGCAGGCGGACTCTATACCCACTGAGCCACCTGGGAAGCCCCAGTGGTGGATTGGGCCTGACTAATCCTGAGTGAAGCATCTGGATGCCCGCCGTGACAGCACACCTAAGAATGTCTTAGAATACATTCAGTTCAGTTCAGTTCAGTCGCTCAGTCATGTCCGACTCTTTGCGACCCCATGAATCGCAGCACACCAGGCCTCCCTGTCCATCACCAACTCCCGGAGTTCACTCAGACTCACGTCCATCAAGTCAGTGATGCCATCCAGCCATCTCATCCTCGGTCGTCCCCTTCTCCTCCTGCCCCCAATCCCTCCCAGCATCAGAGTCTTTTCCAATGAGTCAACCCTTCGCCTGAGGTGGCCAAAGTACTGGAGTTTCAGCTTTAGCATCATTCCTTCCAAAGAAATCCCAGGGCTGATCTCCTTCAGAATGGACTGGTTTGATCTCCTTGCAGTCCAAGGGACTCTCAAGAATCGTCTCCAACACCACAGTTCAAAAGCATCAATTCTTCAGCGCTCAGCCTTCTTCACAGTCCAACTCTCACATCCATACACGACTACTGGAAAAACCATAGCCTTGACTAGACGGACCTTAGTTGGCAAAGTAACGTCTCTGCTTTTGAATATGCTATCTAGTTTGATCATAGTTTTCCTTCCAAAGAGTAAGCGTCTTTTAATTTCATGGCTGTAGTCACCATCTGCAGTGATTTTGGAGCACCCAAAAATAAAGTCTGACACTGTTTCCACTGTTTCCCCATCTATTTCCCAAGAAGACACTAGGGTTTTGAAAAATTCAGTATTAAAGCTGATATCTCATTTTCCATCAATCTCTCATATCTATTGGGTTGGCCAAAAGTTTGTCTGTCCTCAAGCCAGTACAGGAAAACCCAAATTAACTTTTTGACCAACTCATTATTTCTTAGTTGATTGAAATCTCTGGAGGGGAAAAAGTTGGTTACTTACTGACTCTTGCAAAAAAAAAACAAAACCAACACTCATATATACCAAAGAGGTTTTCTCATTTGTCCAAAGAAGCAGAAATACATTTTAGTTGAGCACTTTGTATTTTTATTTCTAGCCCTGACTTTTCCACTGAGCTCCGATTGCATATATTGAACCTCCAGGTGCTCGCGGCATCTTGACTGCAACCCACTAGACTCCAAGGCTTAACTGCCCGCCCCATTCTGCTGCTTCCACAGACACTCCATCCCCACAGCCCAGCTCCTCCTCAGGCCTGGTCCTCTCTTGTGCCCGCCTCACTCAGCCTCCACCGCACCCTCCCCAGCCGTCCCCACGTGGCCCAAGGGGTCCTTCTACGCCCAGAGCTGACGCTGCCCCTCCCCTGTCCTCAGTCCTCACGTGGGCTCCCGGTGCCCTGGGGAGAGGAGTCCCCGCCCCTCAGCTTGGTGTTCAAGGCCCTGGGTCCTCTGGTCACTGCTGAGCCTCCACACCAACCGCAGCTCCTGCCTTCCACCCTCGACACATCACACGGCAATCGTACCACGGGGACCCATCCCGCCAGCTGTTTGTTTACATTTCTCATTTATTTTTATTTATCTTTGGCTGCCCTGGGTCTTCACTGCTGTGTGAGGGCTTCCACTACTTGTGGCAGGCGGCTCCTCCTCGCTGCAGTGCCCGGGCTTCTCACTGCGGCGGCTTCTCTTGTTGCGGAGCACAGGCTCTAAGGCGCGGGCTCAGCAGCTGCAGTGCGTGGGCTGAGCTGCCCTGCACGGTATCTGGGATCTTCCCGGACCCGGGTCGAAACGTCCCCTGTGCCGGCAGATGGATTCTTAGCCGCTGTGCTACCAGGGACGTCACTGTATGTGCATCCGGCTCTTCCGGGTCTCACGTGTGGCAAACAGGATCTTCACTGTCACATGCGGAGTCTCTAGTTGCGGCATGCGAACTCTTAGTTGCAATATGTGGGATCTAGTTCCTGGAGCAGAGATTGAACCCGGCGGGGGGCAGGGGGGCCTGCACTGGGAGGAAGGAGCCTTAGCCACTGGACCACCAGGGAAGTGCCCCCTCCAGCAATTTAAGTCAGGTCCTCTTCTCCGTCACAGCACGGGGACACTTTTATCCAGAGCACTTTTCACTATCGGTACAACCATGGCTTAAACTCACCCTGTCCCAGCAGACATAGAAACCATGTCTGTGCTGCCCCGCACTGCACTCCCAGGCCCTGGGATGGTGTCTGACGCTCACCAGGGACAGGATAAGTATTTCATGGAAGGATGGATGAGGAAGGAACGAATGACAGATGTCCTGTGCGCTCTCCCCCAAACGAGCCTTTGCCTAAGCTACTTCCTTGGGCTGGAACGCTCTCCCCATGCATTTCCACTCCCACTCTACCCAGCCCCTTGCTATTCCCCACTCTTGGCTCAGAAATAAACTCCACCAGGAAGCACAACCAAGCCCCTCAATTTAGGCTGGGACCCTTCCTCCAACTCCCACAGCCTCCTGAACATCCCTCATGGCAATACTTTTAGCTCTGGTTCTAAATGTCTGGGGTTCAGCAGTGCCAGTCGCCCTGCTTGCCCCAGTGCCCAGCGGAGGGAGATGCGGGCTGAATGAGTCAAAGAGCAAGCAGACTGATAAACTAGGACCCAGGGCACCATGCCCTGGATGGGAGCCTGAGACCCTCCAGTACCTACCAGCCGGCAGGCCATCTGGAACACAGACCTCACCGACATCACGCGCTTCGGGAAGTCATCCAGGATCGACTGAAGGCTCCTCCCCAGGATGGGAAACACCAAGAACCTGGAAGACACGGGTGTCCCAGGAGGTGGGAGAGAGGACCGGGGGGGGACAGAGTATAGTTCACCAAAGAGGGACTATGGCTGGGGACTACCAGATCCAGTCCAGGGTGAGATGAAGGGTTGGATGGGTGGGGGATCGGTCTGGCTCAAAGCTGGGGGAGGAAGGAAGTGACTAACTGGCTAGTGGCTCCAGGGTCCCAGCCATGCCTGGGCATGAGACAGAGAGACAGGAAGCAGCCTGAAGCGAGTGCCAAGTGAAGTGACTCACCTGTATTTGTCCTGGTGAATGCCGAAACCGATGCAGGTAGGGATGGCCAGCTGGGGGATTGAGTACAGCTTCTTCCACTTGTTCACTGTGGGAGGCAGGGGCCTGAGAGGTCAGGGCCCATCTAGCCCCACACTCACAGTGGACTACAGCCCATTCTGAGACTTGAAGCAGAATGCACCTGAGTCCCGGCCAGACCCTGGGTCTCCCTCCTGGTTGGAGACATTGCTTCTGTGGGTGGGTGAGGGCTAGGGGGGCAATGACAGGGGGTGTGAACGTGGTTTTGAGAAAGCACTGACAAATCTGGAGTGAGTGGAAGGGGTAGAGTGAAAAAGTAACCCATGAATTCTTGCTCAGAGAGCTAATGAGATCGGGAAAAGTCTAAACTGGTCACTGTGTCACTAGATTTCTGACCACCTTTCAGGATCTCAGTTGGATGGTAGAGATGGAGCAGTGTGCTGATCAAAGTTTAATAACTGGTTGTTCAGGAAAAAAAAATAGCCCTGATTTGTGTTTGTGGATTTCCGTGGTGTAAATGCTTCCTAGTACAGCCAATTACAAGCTACCAATGTGGTATCACCGAAGATAAAGAGTTGGGCAGAGAGGCAGTAGCATGCCCTTATATGGTATTTCCATCACACGGATACAGTGAATGGAAGCAACTTCAACAGTATAGATAACAGGGGCTTCCCTGGTGGTCCAGTGGTTAGGGCTCCGTGCATTCACTGCCAGGGTCCAGTTCAATTCCTGGTCAGGGAACTAAGATCCCACATGCCACACAGTCTGGCCAAAAAAAAGCACAGATTATAGATGACAGGTAACGGAAAATGTAGACAAATAATAAGGAAGTGATAAACTTCGGGTGTTTATCACCTTGCTCCTCTCTTTTTTACATCTTATTTATTTCTGGCTGTGTGGGATCTTGCTTGCTGTGAGGTCTTTCCTCCGGTTGTGGCGAGCTGGGGCTACCGTTTGACGTGGAGCACAGGCCCTACGGTGCGGGCTTCAGTAGCTGCGGTTCCCGGGCTCTAGAGCGCAGGCTCAGCAGTGGCGGTGCTTGGGCTTAGATGCTCTGTAGCATGTGGGATCCTCCTGGGTCAGGGATCAAACCTGTGTCTCCTGCACTGGCAGGCGGATTCTTTGCCACTGAGACACCAGGGAAGCCCACTCTTGTTCCTAACCTGACTGTAAATTGATATAATTATTATTTATTTGGCTGCGCCAGGTCTTGGCTGCGGCATGGGAATTCCGAGTTGAAGTGCAGCATTCAGACTCTTGGATGCGGCCTGCGGGATCGAGCTTCCTGACTAGGGACTGAACCTGGGCCCCGTCCACTGGGAGTGTAGTCTTAACCACTGGACCACCAGGGAGTCTCTGGTACAATTAGTTTATGACGGCTGTGTTTTAATAACTGGCTTACAGTATTTCTGAAAATGTGATACTCGGCTCTCAAGAGCTGGGACGATGAGCCAGCCTCAGGCCGTGTCTGTTGTCTGTCCTCTGAGGCCCGAGGGGGGATGGGAGCAAACCTGGGCCTTGAATTTCATCCCCACCCTTCCCACACCTTCAGGGAGAAGCCAGTTGTTCTGACCAAGCTGGTACCTCACCCCACTTGCCCACTTCCCTGAGGAATACCTTGCAAAGGCTTGGCAGCCCGCTGGAAGAAGTTCTGTTCGTTGAACAAGCGCCCATCCTTGGCATCCTAGTGGGGGAGGGGAGGGGAAAAGGCTGTCACACTGGAATCTCATAGGCAAGGGCTCCCAGATCATCACTGGCCGTGGATCATCCCAGGGTAATACCAGCAACACCCTAGGTTGCTTCATGGGACCACGTATCAGAGACTTTGAGTTACTGCCTAGGTTCCTTTTCTTTTACGACAGGATCCACAAGTTTTCCCTAGATACAGGCCCTTCAGCTAAACACTACATTTTTCCAGTCTCCCTTGCAGTGAGGAATGGCCACACAAATCAAGTTCTGGCCACTGGGGATGTGAGCAGAAGAGAGATGGGCAACTTTCAGGTTATGCTCTTAAAGGGCTAGGGCAGGCTCTCCCCTTTCTCTTCTCCTGTTCCAGTTGGCTGGAATGCAGATGAGATGGTAGGAGCTGGAGCAGCCATTTCAGCCCATGAGATGATTATAGGTTGAAGGTCTTAGAGCAACAAGAGAGAAGGAAACTACCGTCTTGTTTATGGAACCACCATTATCAGCCCTGGGCCACTGCCCCAGACTTTTAAGTGAAAGAGCAATAAAATATTATTTTTGTGTAAGCCTTTATTAACATTGGGTCACTTTTCCCAAGCAGTCAACCCAAATACTTTAATTAAATACAACTAGTAAAGCTGGGTTCTTAAGAGCACAGGATCAAAGAGAGGTGGATTCAAATCCAAGCTCTGACATTCATTCATTCTTTCTATAAAGTACCTATTATGTGCCTAGTATTCTTTTGGGCATTGGTGATACAGCAGTGAACAAAGCAACTTGCCCACTGGTGCCCCTGGGCAAGTGACCAAGATTTTATTTTCTCATCTGTTAAATGGGGGAACACGGTGACTAGCCTAAAGGTCTGATTATGAACCAGGGTTGGGCACAGAACAAGCTCTCAGCAAGTAGGTGCTATTACTCATCTGCGAGTCTGGCTCCGGAGCCCTCACTCCAAATCACTCACAGGGCCTCCATCTAGATCCAAGGGAGGGCATCTGAACTAGCTGTCCCAGGTTTGGGGTGCTTGTGCAGATCACACGGCCAGAAAACATCCGAGTCAGCCTGACTGCAGCCTCTGAGGGGCCCCATGTCGGAGAGCCCAAGGCCAGAGGAAGATGTGCCCTGCCCAAGGCCCCTGGGCCCCTGCTGGCCCAGGCTGTGCTCTTTGGCCTGTCCAGCCCAGCCCTCCCCTTCCATCCCCTCCCCTGCCCTCCCCTCCCCTCCCCTCGGGGCTGCCCACCCGTGAAAGAGCAATAAAATATTATTTTTGTGTAAGCCTTTATTAACATTGGGTCACTTTTCCCAAGCAGTCAACCCAAATACTTTAATTAAATACAACTAGTAAAGCTGGGTTCTTAAGAGCACAGGATCAAAGAGAGGTGGATTCAAATCCAAGCTCTGACATTCATTCATTCTTTCTATAAAGTACCTATTATGTGCCTAGTATTCTTTTGGGCATTGGTGATACAGCAGTGAACAAAGCAACTTGCCCACTGGTGCCCCTGGGCAAGTGACCAAGATTTTATTTTCTCATCTGTTAAATGGGGGAACACGGTGACTAGCCTAAAGGTCTGATTATGAACCAGGGTTGGGCACAGAACAAGCTCTCAGCAAGTAGGTGCTATTACTCATCTGCGAGTCTGGCTCCGGAGCCCTCACTCCAAATCACTCACAGGGCCTCCATCTAGATCCAAGGGAGGGCATCTGAACTAGCTGTCCCAGGTTTGGGGTGCTTGTGCAGATCACACGGCCAGAAAACATCCGAGTCAGCCTGACTGCAGCCTCTGAGGGGCCCCATGTCGGAGAGCCCAAGGCCAGAGGAAGATGTGCCCTGCCCAAGGCCCCTGGGCCCCTGCTGGCCCAGGCTGTGCTCTTTGGCCTGTCCAGCCCAGCGCTCCCCTTCCATCCCCTCCCCTGCCCTCCCCTCCCCTCCCCTCGGGGCTGCCCACCCGAACCGGGCCCACTCACCAGTTTAAGTGAGAATCTTTGTTTCTGGGGACTTGACTCGCTGCCAGTGGTGGAGTCAGACTCAGCTGTGGACGGACAAAATGAGGGAGATTATCATCTGCAGGGAAGAGGAGGGTCACTGTCCTCCGAGTAACGATCAGCAGTTGTGGTTAACGAGTTCTCACGGGATCAAGTGCATTCTCAACTTTCAAGACCTGAACCTTCTCATTTTCAAACAGCTTCTTTCTTTCTACCTCTTTCTCTCTCTAATACACAGCTGTGCACACCTGTGGGTTCCCCTAGCGAATCCCTGAGCCTGGGGGGTGATCCTGAAGCCCCTGACTCAGCCACTGTATGCATGTGTCTGCATATACGGGTGTGTGGCTGAACCACACTGACTCCATCAGGGCCATCTTAGGCCCACTCTGCCTGCTCCCCTTTCTTAGCCACTGAGCTTTGGCTTATGAGGAGTGTACCCAAACCAGCTGCGTTACTCATTAACTTTAACTCTTTCCTTCCTCTGAAAACTGGAAGAACGCCTTCTGCTGACACAGATGGTCCATGAGGAATAATGGTCATGAGATCCCTGGGGGAGGAACCCCCTGGTTCCTGTTGGCCTAGACGTGCTTCTCCCTCAGTAGTCAGACTCTACCTTTAGCTTCGTCCCCTTTACCCTCTGCTCCCCTCTGCAAAACAGAGGGCACTTGCAAATGCTTCCAGATTGCTGACCACTGGATCCTATCCATATGCAAGTTACTCACGATAATCTTCATAACTACTTATGTTCCTTGTTTTTTTTTTTTTTGGCTGCGTTGAGTCTCAGTTGCTACACTCTCTCTAGTTGTGGTGTGCGGGCTCAGAAGTTGCGGGCTTAGCTGCCCCACGGCACGTGGAATCTTAGTTCCCAGACCAGGGATTGAACCCGCATCTCCTGCACTGGAAGGTGGCTATCTTAACCACTGGACCAACAGGAAAGTCCCTCCACTTCGTTTCTCTTTTTTAAATCTCAAGGTTGCTTCTCAGGTCAGGGGATACTATCCATTGCTCCTGTCTTTGACCACTATATACGCTCCCTCCCCTTGGGGGCCGGCCCCTGCGGCAGCCCTCAGCCCCTCGGGGTCCCCTGAGCTCCAAGTCCCGGGGCGGCCGTACGCAAAGGCTGATGGCAGGGGACAGGAAGGCCCAGCACCAGGCGGAAGGACCACTTCTGCTCCAAAGCCCAGAGCTCCGGCTGAGCCCCGCCCGCCCCCCGCCCCTTTCTCCCGCGGCCTCACCCACTTCCTTCCCTTAGCATCTTTAGGTGCCACTCTCCCCCGGGGCACTTCCTTGTAAACATTCTTCAAGCTCGGCCCTTTCCGCTTAATTACAGACCCTGCGAAGTCTCCTGTCCTGGCACACATTGTTTGCTTTAAGGCTCCTGAGAGCCCAGGGAGGGTCTGTGTGCTCAGTCGCGTCAGACTCTTCTGCGACCCCAAGGACTGTGGCCACCAGGCTCCTCTGTCCATGGGGTTTTTTAGGCAAGGATACTAGAGTGAGTTGCCATTTCCTCCTCCAGGGGGTCTTTCTGACCCAGGCATCAAACCAGAGTCTTTCTACTACCATATAATTATGGTGGGTAGGCTGCATTGGATCTTAGTTTCAGGATGCAGGCTCAGCTGCTCTGCGGCATGTGTGATCTTAGTTCCAGGGATAGAACCCACGTCCCATGCACTGGAAGCGGTTTTAACCAGTGGACCACCACGGAAGTTCTCACTCTTGTTTTTAAAAAGAGAAAGAAAAGTAATTTTATCTGAGCCAAATCTGAGGATTACAACTGGGGAAGAGCATCTCAGAAAGCTCTGAGAACTGTTCCGTGTTCCCACTTCACGGATGAGACTAGAGAGCTGAAGCTTAGAGAGGCCACGTGACACGGGAGGCTCTGTGCCAGGCAGATCTGGGTTCAAGCCCAGGACCCCCGTCAACTCTGTGTGACTAGGTGTCACACAGGCTAACCCCCTCTGGGCCTCTCTGCTCCACTCAGTAAAGCAGGAGTAATGAAGCTTATCCCAGAGAGTGGACGCAATGGTTCAGAGGGCAGGAACAACAGTGGTACAACTGAGCAGGAATCACAGCCAGCTTCACTCTTTTTTTTTTTTCCTGGCTGTGCTGCATGGCTTGTGAGATCTTAGTTCCCCGACCAGGGACTGAACCTGGGCCCTCAGCAGTGAGAATGCAGAGTCCTAACCACTGGACCGCCAGGGAATCCCTCAGCGGCACCTTCTCTTTTTAATGTTTATTTTTTTATTTGGCTATGCCAGCTCTTAGCTGCAGCACGTGAGATCTAGTTCTCCAACCAGGGATTGAACCCGGGCCCCCTGCACTGGGAGTCTCAGCCACTGGACCACCAAGGAAGTCCCAGCTTCGCCCTTCATATGAGGCACTCAGGGACCCTTTTCCCAGCCTCAGAGCCCGGCGCCACTCTGGCCACTCCGGGAGCACTCAATATGTGGCAGTTTTTCAAATATAATCAGCTGAGGGCCCACAGCTGGTAAGGGGCAGAGCGGCCTTGGCTGAGACACAGCTCATTCTGGAGTTTGTGAGCTGAACTATCACCCAGGGTCCCAGCCGGCCCTCTGCGTCATCCTTCCTTTTTTCTCTTCTTCCCCACCCTTCCTAGCCACCCAGGCTGGTGTCATCTAAGATACTGAGATAAAGGGCAGGGAGGTGGTAAAGTGACTGAGAAGCCGTGCTTGCCCACAAGCAGCTCTGGCTGGAGCAGGGCAGGAACCAGGGCTTACTGAGCCAAGGCCGAAGGCGACCTGAGCTCGACCTTTCGGAGGGAAACTTAGGAAGGTGCTGGTTCTCGGGGGAAAGGGAGTCCTCCCCACCTGTGAGGAGGGGGCTGGGGGAATCTTCGAGGGGCAACCAGGAAATGGCCAGGGCACCTCGTAGGCATAATAGCAGGATCTGTCTCACCGAGTCACCTCGAGGTCTGAGGGCAAGCACCACTCAATCAGCCACTAGATGAAAGTGTTATCCTGCGTGCCCGACACTCAGAAGCAGGGAGGACAGCTGGCAGTTTAAATAGTTTCCCTGCATTTCTGTGCAGATTATAAAGGGCTTTTCTCCTCCACTCTTCTAACTGTCCCTCCCGCTGACAGCTGGAGAGCCAGCTGGGAAACTCCCATTACAGACAGGAGCCAGCAGAGACCCAGGAAGGGCGGTGGACGTGGCCGAGGCCCCCTGGTGCTCCAGATGCTGTGACCTGGGAGACCCCTGGTGCATGCAAATCTGATGGATGTATGGAAGGTCCCCACATGTGCCAAAGGCAGACAAGAGTGGGGCAGGCTGGCAGGTGGCAGCCTCCGACCGCCAAGAGACAGGTGACCTTGAACTTGGAGCAAGAATGCCATGCTGACATCCATCATAACCACAATAACTGAGAATTCCCTGGTGGTCCAGTGGCTAGGACTCGGTACTTCCACTGTGAGGGCCTGGATTCAATCCCTGGTTGCAGAACTAAGATCTTGCAAG
Organism: Cephalophus harveyi; assembly: GCA_006410635.1. Lineage (NCBI taxonomy): Eukaryota > Metazoa > Chordata > Mammalia > Artiodactyla > Bovidae > Cephalophus > Cephalophus harveyi. Next base: position 278,990 of record SJYT01061374.1, on the reverse strand, counting down.
CCTCTCAGCGTGGCCAAAAACCCCAATCCCCACCCCCTCAAAACAAAAACAAAAAAACAAACCAGAATGACAACAGGAAGCATTCATATGCTGTTTGCGCATTGTTCTACTCCTTTAACTCTCCAAAGACAACCCTGGGAGGTCAATATTAAAGCTCTGCATTTTGCAGGTGAGCCGGGTTGGGAATCCGCCTTCCAACGCAGGGGACGCGGGTTCGATACCTGGGTGGGGAACTGGGATTCCACATGCCGTGGGGCAACTAAGCCCGTGTGCCGCGACTAAGACCTGATGCAGCCAAGTAAGTGAGTGAAAGCCGCTCAGTCGTGTCTGACTCTTTGCGACTCCATGGACTGTAGCCCGCCAGGCTCCTTTGTCCATGGAGTTCACCAGGCAAGAATACCGGAGTGGGCAGCCATTCCCTTCTCCAGGGGATCTGCCCGACCCAGGGATTAAACCCACGTCTCCTGCATTGCAGGCAGATTCTTTACTGACTGAGCCACCAGGGAAGCCCAAGTAAATAAACAAATGTGTGTGTGTGTGTTTTTTTAAAGAACAGTGATTCCACCTGAGGATTACTAGCTGACGGTCTCTCCGTCTTTGGAGGGTACTCTGGGACAGCCTGACTCAGTGGCTCTCAAGAGTGGGCGGTTCTGCCCCCCAGTGGGCATCTGGCAATGTCTGGGGACAGTTCTGGTTGTCATGACGGGGACAGGGGACTGGTGCTCCTGGCAGCTGGTGGGTAAAGGCCAAGGATGCTGCTAAACACCCTACTGTGCACAGGACAATCCCCACAATGAACGCCAAGGGTGCCAAGGCTGAGAAACCCTGGCCTAATTTATAAGAAGGTAAACGGCATACTTAAAATTAGCTCTAAGGGACCCCGGGGGCAACCCATGGAAAAGAGAGGCAACCATTGCCCCAGAGCAGCTGAAACAGGACCATGGAGAGGCTCAGGCATGCTGCTGGGAGAAACACACAAGTGGAGCTTCTAGAACCACACACTTTGCAGGTGTGAGTAAATTAAGGGCCTTGCACTGTGGGGCTGTCCTGGAGGATCCAGGGGGCCCCGGTGTAATCAAGGGCTTTCCAGGTGGCACTAATGGGTAAAGACCCTGCTGGCCAATGCAGGAGATGTGGGTCCAATCCCTGGGTCGGGAAAATCCCCTGGAGGAGGGCACGGCAACCCACTCCAGTATCCTTGCCTGGAGAATCCCACGGACAGAGGAGCCTGGCAGGCTACAGTCCGTGGGGTCTCAGAGTCGGACACGACTGAAGCGATTTAGCACGTGCACACAGTGTAATCACAAGGGTCCTTAGGAAAAGGGAGGCAGGGGGAGATCTGACCACAGAAGAGGAGGGCCATGTGATGGCAGAAACAGAGGCTGGGGTGATGTTGCGCTTTGAGGATGAAGGGGCCACAAGCCGAGGAACGCCGGCAGCCTCCAGGAGCTGAACAGGCAAGGAAACGGATTCCCCCCGGAGCCTCTGGCAGGATCAGCCCTGCCCACAGCTTTTTATTTTTTTGGCCATGCCGTGAGGCATGCAGGATCTTCGTTCCCCAACCAGAGACTGAACCTATGCCCCCTACAATGGAAGCATGGAGTCTTAACCCCTGGACCACCAGGGGTGTCCCTCTCCCCATGTTTTAACTTTAGCCCCGTGAGACAGATTTTAGACTTGGAACCTCCACATCCAGAAAAGAATAAATGTGTGCTGTCTTCAGCCATTAAGACTGTGGTGATTTGTGATGGCGGCCACAGGAAGGGACTGCAAGGCGTGTACCTCCATCCACAGGGGCACAGACCTGGAGGGCGAGCCTGAACTTGAATCCTAGCTGCTTCTAGGGAGCAGCTCTCCACACACACCGCAGTGAGCAGCTGCAGAAATGGATGTAGAAGCCTCTATACTGGCCCTCCCAAATTGTGCCAGGGAGACCAGGGAGGGTGATGTTACAATTCAGTGTTTGAAAAACGAAGAGAGAGTGCTATCTCATAGGGCTGTTACGGGAGTAAGATGAGTTGATGAGTTAACACACATAAAGGACTTAGCAGGGGGCACCCAGAGTAGGCTGGGAGTGTCAGCTACTATAATAAAAATCACCCTTCTGGTTGCTGCTGTTGTTTTGCTGTCAGTTTTCAACTATGTCCTCCTGACTGGTGCAGACTGGCCGAAGCCAAGGGCAACCTGTCCTGGGGTAACGCCGCCCTGAAGCACATCCACATGCGGCACATCCACCCCCACGCCAGCACCTGGGCCTGGCACCAGGTGGGTATCTGCAGAAGAATGAATGACGCTGGCGGGCTGGGAAGGGGTTTGCTCTTTTCATCAAACAATCCAAGCCACAGGAGGTGAAGACACACGGCCCCGAGCCTGACCCTCCACTGCGGGGTGCTGGTGTGCGGGCACGGGTGGCACTGCCTTCAGGTGCCTCCTGCCTCGTTTGCCTTTCTCCCTCTCCCCTCCCCGGCCCTGGGGCTCTCCCCATCCTGCTCCCTCCAGCCCAACAGGCCCGCAAGAGTCTACCAATCCTGGTTACTGTTGAGCCGGCACCACTAACAAACACCTGTGGCTGGCTTGTCCTTCACGGGGTTCATTACTCTCTGACCCCACACAGATCACACTCTGCACCCAGCATCCCTCTCCTCCTACACTCTCTTGTCGAGTCTGCATTTCAGAAAGAAGGTCACGGGCTGATAACTTCAGGGACACTGCGCCCAGCTGCTGAGCTGCCTGATGTCAGCTGCGGTCATTTTGAAACTTTGCAAAGAAAGAAAACCAAAAAAGCAAGATCTTCACTGGGATATAAAACTTCTCCCTATTCACCAGAGAGGGGGGAGCACAGTTCTTGAGGTGCTTGCCTGCTGTGATAAAGCTAATTCTTCTATTTCCTTCAAACCCTGTAATTTTTTTTTATTCGGCATCGATGGACAGAGTGGAGGGGGGCCAAGATTTTGGCAACACTCCCTCTATCCTCTTCTCATTCCGATTCCCTCCTCTTCCCTCCCTCCCTCCAGATCACCTAGGTTCACCTAGAGGGAGTGTTGCTAAAATTGTGAATCTGCTAAAACCCACTAAATTATAGACTTTAAAATGGTGAATTTTATGTTATATGAATTTTATCTCAATTTTTAAAAAGGCAACAAAAAATCTCACAAAACCACATAAAGTGGTTACTTAGACAGGGTCTGGGTCTCGAGTATGTCTGCAGTAAATGTCAGGTTGATTAAGACTAATATTTCCAGCGCAGTTATTTTTTTCTTCATTGAAACAAGGTGTCTGACTGCATTTTTTTGTTTACCTGCTATTTCTGCTGCTGCTAAGTCACTTCAGTCGTGTCCGACTCTGTGCAGCCCCATAGACGGCAGGCCACCAGGCTCGCCCGTCCATGGGGGGTTTGTTTACCTACTGACAGTTTTTCAGCTTGGCCCTACTTCTTCCCCTCCTGCTGATAAGAAAGCCCGGAGCTCCCTCTTTTGCTAATGGTGGAGATTCAAACCACACGAAGCTCTGGCTCATGTACAGACTCCTCACCCCCGCCTTACCTCTTAACCACAATAAAAACCTGTGCTGGGTGCTTTCCCTTGTTCCTGTAGAGCTGTTCCCTGCCCCTCACCTCTTATCTCATAATGCGAGCAATAAACCCTTCATATCCTTATTCACTGATTCCAACCAACGTGCGGGGGCAGGGTCCATCCTATCTCTGGTGGCAGAGATGGGCTTCTCAGGTGGCGCTAGTGGTAAAGAATCTGCCTGCCAGTGCAGGAGACCTAAGAGACGCAGGTTCAATCCCTGGGTCAGGAAGACCCCCTGGAGGAGGGCATGGCAACCCACTCCAGTATTCTTGCCTGAAGAATCCCATGGACAGAGGAGATTGGTGGGCTACATTCCATAGGGTCGCAAAGAGTCAGACACAACTGAAGCGACTTAGCATGCATGCATTCATCCTATCTCTGCAGGGCAGACAGAAGAGTCATCAGTGCCCTTACCTCCCGGCCACACTGGGCTTGCACTCCCGTGTGAGGTCAGTAGCGGCCTCTACTCAGGGCACAAGCTCTCTGGTTGGCCACAGTTCCCACCACTCCCAGTCGCCTGACTCCCAGCCTCCCGCTCGTACTTACTCTACCTGCCCGGCAGCTGCAGGCGCCTACGCTGTAGGCAACTACGCCTGCAGTCCCAAATCTACAGGAAAGCTGCTTTGAGGCAGGTCTGCTGCTGGGATACACTTTCATTTCTGTTCTCAGAAAGAGGTTCTCTCCCCTCTGCCTGGACTCCAAGACGGCCCACCCAGCCCAGCGCCTGCCCGCCTGTGCACAGGGTGTACCTTCATAGAGAATGCCCTGGTCATCCCTGGTCTGCAGGCATCTCAGCTTCCAGTGCCGCCCACTCTTGTCTGTCAGCACCGTCCCCACTGGCAAAGCCTCCAGCGAGGCGGTCATCCGGCTTCGCTTCAGGGTCTGAGGGCTTTGTCTGGTCGTCTGAGGGCTGCTACGGGGAGTTGGGGATCTGCTCAGGTGCCCTGCAGGAGGATGGTCAGGATAAAGGAAAGGCAGCCATGGGGACGGTAGGGAGCTGTGAGCAGGGAGGGGAGAGGTCAGCTCCGGCCGTGGAGAGATGGACTGCAAGGGCAGCCTGTAGGCAGGGCGGCGGGGGAGGATGCTGGGAGGAGGGTCCAGCAAGCGGGAGGCAGGCCTGAGCAGAGGCACCATGCCCCACTGGCAGATGACCCTCCTCTCCCCGCCCCGAGAGTCAGGCCAGGTTGAGTAAAACTCTCACCTTTGGGTTTCCCACTGGTACTCAAGGTGTCTTCAGATCCAGAACTCTTGCCTTCTGAGGGGAGGGATAAGGAGGGGGAGGCAGCATGGCTGGACCATTTCACTTTCTTGGAAGACGTTTCAGAACTGGTGTTCGTCTTTCTCCTTGAGCCTAGAGAGGCAGACCAAATGCAGACTGCAGTTACAAAGGTCCTTTCCCGGAACCACGAGACCAGAAACCCCGAGATCATATTCAACCCCTCTCTTCCCTTTGATCCTCACAGCCAAGTTCTACTTCTTTCACCTGAATAATCTTAGCAAACTCTTTCTTTTAGTTATTCTTTTCTTCATGGGTCTGAACCCCTTTCATACCCTCGAGCACTGTGTGGTCTCCCTTATATACTCTCTTCAGATCTATCTTCCAATTCACTACTTTCCCTTAAGCTGTGTCTAGGCCACAGCTTAAAGCATACTACGAGTTTCTGATTGCCATGATGTTATTTATTTGGTTGTGCTGGGTCTTAGTTGCAAGATGTGGGATCTAGTTCCCTGACCAGGGATCGAACCTAGGCTCCCTGCGTTGGGAACACAGAGTCTTAGCCACCGGACCACCAGTCCCAATATTTATTTTTATTATCATAGATTTTATTTGGTTCTTTAAAGTTCTGCCTAATCAATTCTAACTAGTTTTTGCTCCTTCATTATCATTAAGATTTCTCTGCACCCAAATCTGTGTCAGGCATGGTCCTGGGTGCTATGCAAACACTAGGTTACAAACCACAATCAACAGAGCTTACAAACCAGGATAAAACTCCTATCCTTACAGAGCTCGAAGCTGAACAGTAACATAAATGAGTAAAATAATATATTCAGGGCTTCCCTGGTGGCTCAGTCAGTAAAGAATCTGCCTGTGATGCAGGAGACTGTCTGAAGTGCAGGAGATGCAGGTTCAGTCCCTGGGTTGGGAAGAGCCTCTGGAGAAAGAAATGGAGCAGCAGAAAAGTCCCCTGATTTGTTTTAGTAGGATCCTTTGGACTGCCACTTGAAGAGAACCGCAGGTGATGGAGAAGCAGGGACAGCAGGGGGAAGAAAGCTTCTACGACAATACTGGTGTGGGTGAGATGGACCAGGGTGGTGGAAGGAAGTCGTCTGATTCGGCAGTGATTTTTAAAGGGAGAGCTGATGAGATCTGCTGGAGGGCTGCAGTTGTGGGGTGGGAGAGAAAGAGAACTTGAGGATGACTCTAAGGTCTGAGAAACTAGACAAACTGAGTTGCTGTTACCTTGATGGGGAAGTCTTTGGAAGGGGCAGACGGGGTGGCAGGCCTATCAAAAGGTTGGTTCTGGGCATGTGGAGACATGTATGGGACATCCAATAGATGTCAAGCAGGCAGTCTGATTTATACGGATATAGATTTCAGGGGAGGAGTCCAAGCCGGAGACAGAAATGAGTCAATGTCAAGTTCAGAGCCGTGAGTCTGCTAAAGATACCTGAGTAGAGAGCCTGAGTAGAGAGAGGGAGCCTGAGCCCTGGGCTTTAGTATCCACGCGGGGTCTGGCAGGCTGCAAAGGCGTCTGTCGTCTCTTCCTAGATGCACACACACACATCACCCCTCCTCCTGGGAGAAGCACAGAGGCCCGGTTCTTACCTTGGGAGGATGATGTAAACGGTTTGACAAAGGACTGGGACCCCTCATGTTTCTCTGCAGGCAAAGGTTTTCCGCAGTAGGGGCAGAATTTGAATGTTGCTTCAATACCTTTGCCACAGTCTGGACAGATCATGCTAGAAAACAGAATGGCGGGGGGGACAGGAAGCTGAAAAACTTAATCTACTGCTGTCGAGTAGCCACCTGAGTTCTTCATGGTGACAAGAATGCAGAAGGAAGAAAAGTTATCATACCTGGAATACCCTCTCAGAAAGTAGCCTTTTTTTTTTTTCTGGCCACACCCTGTGGCATGCTGGATCTTAGTTCTCTGACTGGGGCTCCCTGCAGTGGAAGCACAGCATCCTAACAACTGGACCACCAGGGAATTCCCACAAAATGGCCAATTTCTAAAATGAGTTCCTACCCCGTGTCCAGTCTCTCCCTAAGGGCCCAGGGCAGGTTCAAAGCAGAACAAACGCAAAGTGAAACTACAGAGCTCACAAAAGGTACAGGAATGCCTTGAGGTCAATAAAAGTTGGGCAGGAGAACTGCTCCAATCATGGAAGCATTGAGGGTCTTCAATTGTAATTGTGATGCTCATCTCTTGAACCACGTGATGGGGATGGGAGAGACGGTTAGTGCTCACCAAATAGCCACATACTCCCCCTGCAATTCCCAGGGTTCCTTACGGTGAGATTGAGGCCACATGACTAGTTCTGGCCAATGGGGTGTGAGCAGAAGTCATTTTCTGGCCAAGGTAGTTAGGGGCCCCAGTAGCTCCTCTGCCAGCCATCCTCTGCAGGGATGGCCCTCAGGAGGCAGAGGCATGAGATGAAGGGCAGCTGCCCGGTCCACACTGCAAGCCCGTGATTGGCAAATAAACTTTCCTTATACAAACCACCAGGATTTCAGGGATTATTCATTACTGCAGCATAGCCCACCACATCCTGACTACCTTAGTCAGATAACGGATGTTCACTATGCTACCCTCTAAGCCTTGTGTATTTCTGGAGTACGTCCTAATACTTTAAACAAAAATCAAAGCCAAAATCACACACAGAGCTTGTGACAAATGAGGACACAACAGGTATATTCACTAGCTTTGGCAGCCACAGCTCCCTCCCACAGACTAGATGGTTTAGACGACAGGAATGTATTTTCTCACAGCTTTGGGGGCCAGAAGCCTGACATCGAGGTGTCAGAGTTTGGTTTCTTTGGAGGCGTCTCTCCTTGGCGTGCTGATGGCCACCATCTCACTTTGTCCTCACGTGCTTGTCCCTCTGTCTGCGTTCTAATCTCCTCCTCTTATAAGGATACTGATCATATTGGATTAGGGCCTATCTTAGTCTGTTTAAATGGCTATAATCAATATTATAATGATATAATAATCATAATAAATATAATAAATATTGGAGACATGGGACTTCCCTGGTGGTTCAGTGGTTAAGAATCTGCCTTGCAATGAAGGGGATGTGGGTTTGATCCCTGGTTGGGGAACTAAGATCCCACATGCCATGGAGCAACTAAGCTTGAGCACTGCCAACTAGTGAGCCTGTGAGTCACAACTAGAGAATCTGCATGCCTCAGCTAAGACCCAACACTGCCAACAAAACTAAACAAAACAAAAAAGCCCATAGCCTGGGTGGCTTACAGACAATAGAAACTTACTTCTCACAGTTCTAGAAACTGAGAAGCCCAACATTAAGGAGCCACTGTGGTTGGGTCCTGATGAAGGCCCTCTTCTGGGCTACAGACTGACAACTTCACCCTGTGTCCTTATATGGAGGAAGGGGCTGGGAAGCTCTCTGGGTCTCTTATAAGGCCATTAATTCCATTTATGAGAGCTCCACCTTCACCAGGACTTCCCTGGTGGCTCAGATGGTAAAGCGTCTGCCTACAATGCGGGAGACGCAGGTTCGATCCCTGGGGTGCGAAGATCCTCTGGAGAAGGAAATGGCAACCCACTCCAGTACTATTGCCTGGAAAATCCCATGGACAGAGGAGCGTGGTAGGCTACAGTACATGGGGTCCCAAAGAGTCGAACACGACTGAGCGACTTCACTTTCACTTTCCACCTTCATGACCTAACTGCCTCCCAAAGGCCCCACTTCCTAAAACCATCACATTGGGCATTTCAACATATGAACTTTGGGAGGACACAAACATTTAGGCCATAGCAGGCCCACCCTAAAGACCTCATTTTAATTACCTCTTTAAAGGTCCTATTTACAAATATGGACACATTCTGAAATACGCAGGTTGAGGGTTTCCATGAACGAATTTTCATGGGACACAACTCAGGTCCTGAGAGCAGGATGAAACTAGTTCATAAGAGAAGTAGAGAAACTCAACAGGGATAACAGTACAACAGGCATTTTCAATGAATATATTTTAAACAGCAAAAGGAAAAAAAGCAAAATTATTTCTTCTTAGTGTACAGTCCCGGTTATTAGCTGGGATAGCAAAATCAAAGTCAAAATAAACTTTTGCTCATGACTTCATTTAACCTTGCAAGACAAAGGTTTTTTTCTTATTACTTTTATTTATCTTTGACAAACAACAACTGTCTATATTTAAAGTGTAAAACTTGTGTGTATAAGTATATGCCTGTGTGTGTTCAGTTGTGTCGAACTCTTTGTGAGTCCATAGACTGCAGCCCACCAGGCTCCTTTCCCCATGGGATTTCTCAGGCAAGAATACTGGAGTGGGTTGCCATCTCCTCCTCCAGGGGATTTTCCCGACCCAGGGATTGAACCCACCCACCCCAGGGACTGAATCAATGTCTCCTGGGTCTCCTGCACTGACAGCCAAATTTTTACCCGCTGAGCTATCAGAGAAGCCTATATATATATATATATATATATGTATGTATATGTATATATGACAAACTGAGATTAAAACAGTGATCTTAGTTCAGGCATTAAAAAACCAAAACTGGGTGGTCACTGAGGATCTGTGAGAACTCAAACTTTCTGTGACTGCTGCCTAACTCAAGGACACAAATCGTGTTTTGAAACATCTGCTACCTGGCATCTTGGGTGTCAGGGTTGTTTCCCCTGTAACCAAACAACCATTTTGGATCCCAACTAATCCTTACTTAACAAGCACCCTTACTTCTTGCCAGCTCCAATTGTAATTCTTGATAAACAACTCAGGTAACTAACTGTGGCCTTGCAGTTTTTGCCTTAGAAGCCTCCTTCACTTGTAGTCCAACAGAACATAATTCAAGTTGCTTCTTTTTATTATTTTATCAAAACACGAATATATGTACACTTTTTAAAATAAAAGTGTTTATTGAATTTTTCACAACATTGTTTCTGTTTTACGTTTTGTGTTTTTTGGCAGCCAGGCACATGGGATCTTGGTTCCCCAATAAGGAATTGAACCTGCATCCCCTGCACTGGAAGGCAAACTCTTAAACCACTTGACCACCAGGGAAGTCCTGATGTCTTTATTAGGACGTTCTCAAGTGCTTCTTGAATCTGGGTCTCCTGGGCTGCAGTCCTAACAAACCTCAAATAAATGCCTATTTTAATCAGGCCCCCATTTCTGAAATTTTGGTTAACAGTATACATTATGAAACAAGTACTATAATAAAACTAATTCACATATCCACCACCTCTCATAATTCCAACTTGTGTGTATGTGTGTGTGTGGTAAGGAAACTTGTGATTTACTCTCTTGGCAAATTTCAACTATGCTGCTGCTAAGTCACTTCAGTTGTGTCTGACTCTGTGCGACCCCAGAGACGTCAGCACACCAGGCTCCCCCGTCCCCGGGATTCTCCAGGCAAGAACACTGGAGTGGGTTGCCATTTCCTTCTCCAATGCATGAAAGTGAAAAGTGAAAGTGAAGTCGCTCAGTCGTGTCATCCACATTATTATTTACCATAGTTTCCATGTTATACATTAGGTCTCCAGAACTTAATCATCTTACAATAGGAAGTCTGTACCCTCTGATCAATATCCCTTTTCCCCCACAGCTTCTGGTAAGCACTATTCCACTGTTATCATGAGTCTGACACTTCTTTTTAGATTCCACATATATGTGGGATCATGGCGTATTTATCCTTCTGTGCCTGGCTCAATCCAATTAAAAGATTTTCCTTTTTTCACTTCAAAGGCTGGTCTCTGTTGCAGTTGCAAAGAGGGGAGTCCTTACAGTCCCAGGCTTTTGGCCCAGGCTGCCTGGATTTGAATTCCAGATGTGCTCTTTGCTGGACATGTTACTTAGTCTCTCTGTGCCTCAGTCTTCTCAATGGTGAAATGGGGCTTTTACCGGTTCCTATTTGACAGAGTGGCTTCCTGGGTGGCTCAGTGGTAAAGAATTTGCCTGCCAATGCAGGGATGCATGAGATGCGGGTTGGTTCCCAGAGTCGGGAATATTCCTGGAGGAGGAAATGGTAACCCGCTCCAGCATTCCTGCCTGGAAAATTCCATGGACAGAGGAGCGTGGCAGGTTGAAATCCATGGGATTGCAAAGAGTCAGACACAACTGAGCCTGCTCACATTTGAAAATGGTTAGAGGCAGAGGTGGAATACATTTTTATCAACTGCAAAGAACAGGAAAGTCCTTCGTGTTACTGGTTATCATCTTCCATTTGTTAATATTTCTATTCCTCCCTTTTCTCTTTCTATATCTTAAGCTCTGAGCCTCTCAGATCTCTCTAGTTCCTCTTGGGGCAGACTCATGAAACTCCAGTGTCTGCCCTTGAAACCACTGCCAACCCATGATAACTTTCCTCCTAGGAATGAAGTCTGAGAGAAGCAACACACAAGAGATGGAGCAGGAACAGGTTGCTGGTGGGGAACAGGCTTTCAGGGGCATGTGCCAAGGGGATGGTACCTTTATGGGGTCACGATCTGGCCCTCAGATTCACTGGGCTGGAAACTCCATCTTAACTGTGTCCTGTAAATGAATAAACGTGGAGAGGCTGACTCAGGCTTGCTGTACATGGGAGTAAAAAATAATGATTGATGTTTACTGAGAATTGGCTATGCAACCAACACATGCTATGTTCATTCATTTATTCAATGATTATTCACTGAACTCCTACAGCTCCTGACCTGACAAAGCTCATTCCAGTGGGGGAATACAAGCTTAATAAATAAGCAAGTAACTTTAAAAAGTCACACGAGGAAAGAGCTATAGTAAACTCTCAATAAATATGTATAGAAGAAAAGAATCCGAGGGCTGAAATCACCATTTTAATGTCATCTGGCTAGCTCAGGACTCAAAACCAAGGCTCCAACACTCAAGTCAGTCTTTATCGTTCATTCATACATTTTTTAAATTGATTTGTTCAATATTTACTGAACATATGGAGTGCGTTAAGTATTGTATTCCTCCTGGCAGGTCCTGAAACGCATGAAACGCAGCACAGCAAAAGAGCTAATGGCTAGACTCCACCTTAGGGCAGGAGGAGTAACAGTGAAATGATTTGCCTCGGCCCTGCCCACTGCAGGGACCACGGATGACGTAATACCAAGGCGGGGCTTCCGTCACACTCTCCATTAGCTTTGCCCGTCTCCATTAGCTGTGCCCGTCTCCGTTGTATCCACGCCCACCACCAAGACCAGGCAGCTGCAGCTGACTGGTTATCTCGGAGGCCAGAAGATTCTCTCATCCTGACCCGCGATCCCCGCTCCAGAGGGCTCAGTCTCCCACAAAGGGTCGCGCTGACGTCACAGGCACCACGACCGAACTGTGGCTAGGCCCCTACTCCGCCTCGTCTTGCCCTCACCTCTGGATTTGGCGAGCTGAGTGGGCAGACAGATATTTGCAGCCAGACACTCTTGACCCTCCAGGGGAACTGGGACTCACCTTCTCGGTTGCCCTGCGGAAACTTCCGCTAGGGCGGGAGGCGCTGCGCGCGCCTCCCCTCGCCAGGAGGCCTGCGCCCGCGCAGCCTGTGCCGACTTCCCGACTGCCTGTGGGCTGTGCCTGCCTGGGAACTCCATTTCCCAGGCACCTTTGCGGCAGGCCAGTCCGCTGACTCAAGGCTGGGGGATGGATTATTCCCTCATCGCCCAACCCTATTCCACCTTTAGTAGAATGCTTCCTGTTCCTACTGCGCATGTGCCAAAGTAGGGCCAATCGTAAGGCGGGATGAGCTCCGATACATTTTCCCGCCAATCAGAGGTCACAGTCTCATTTCTCCCGCCTCAACTCCGCCCTTACCATCGCGCGTCTTCTCAGCAATTGTTTCTTCCTCAATGTGTTTCCATGGTGACACTCTATCTGTCTCCTTCAGAAATGGAAAATCCTCTCAGTCTTCTCGAAAAGGCAGAAGAGTGATTTGGTTGCCCATCAAAAACTTGTCTACAATACCCAAATGCCATCTGGGGCCGTTTGTTTTTCTAGTCTATTTCCCAGCGTGCTCAGCGGGCCCGCTAAAGACAAGGAAGCTGGTGGAGATGGGAAGACAAGGGAAGGCCTCCGCACAGCCCTCTGGGAAACAGTCCTTGCTCTGGCTCAGAGGCTCCTGGGTGAAGTAGTCGTGAAGATATTCGCCCGGCACCGGAAGTGTATACGAGGAGGGGCTTGTGAGAGCAGTTGCGTCTCCGCCTCCCGCCTGGCTGTTAATCCGGTGGACTGCAGTCTCGAGGTGAGGATATACCGGGGCTGGGCTCACTGAGGACTCTGGAGCCTTGTGGGCAAGGTCCTTCCCGAGGGGTGACGGAATGCTTCTGGGGCGATTTCGGCTCTGGGCACGTCGCCTTGGGCTGTGGTTATCTAGGTGGAGCCTCGAACGCTGGTTCGGAGTAAAGGATCAGGATCTTGCTAACGTGCTTTCCTGGTAGCACAGTTGGTAAAGAGTACGCTTACAATGCAGGAGACCCAGGTTCGATCCCTGGGTGGGGAAGATCGCCTGGAAAATCACATGGACAGAGAAGCCTTGCAGGCTTCAGTCCTTGGGGTCGCCAAGAGTTGGACGCGACTAAACCACCACCACATCTTGCTAAAGTGCTTTCCAACGCTAACCGGCCGCCTTGAGAGGAACGATTCTATTTCATTTTATTCGGATGATGAAACTGAGACAGAAAAAGGTGGTGAGTTGCCTGAAGTCGTTGGCAGAGCTGGGCAGGATCTTGGGGGAATGAATGAATGGGAGTTCTTTAGGATATTTACCATTCATTTGAGCGCTGTCTGTGTGCCAGGTGCTGTTCTCACATTTTCTCTTGTAATCTCCGCAGCAGCTACCCCGTCATCAGAATTGTCTAGATTTTAGAAAGTTAATAGTGTGCGTATTTCATAACTGGGGCTTCCCAGGCGGCTCAAGGCTTCCCAGTGAGTGGTTCAGCGGTAAAGAATCGCCTGCCAATTCAGGAGACGTAGGAGACGCGAGTTCTATCCCTGGGTAGGGAAGATCCCCTGGAAGCGGGCATGGCAACCCACTGCGGTATTCTTGCTTGGGGAATCTCATGGACAGAGGAGCCTGGGAGGCTACAGTCCCTAGGGTTGCAGAGTCAGACGCGACTGAGCACGGGGGCACGCAGGTGGATCAGTGGTGAAGAACCCGCCTGCTAATGACAACCCACTCCAGTGTTCTTTCCTGGGAAGCCCCATGGACAGAGAAGCCTGGCGGGCTACAGTCCATCGAGTCGCAAACCAAACAACAGTATTTCATAATTAGGCCACTCCCCCAGTGATATCTGGGACAATTCTTGGAAATTGAATATTTCTGTTGGAAAAGGCATTAATCACACTGAAGGAGAATAAAGACTATGCATATCCTGTGGCTATTTGGGTTCAGTTTGACTACCAATTTATGAATGAAGTTCTGGTTCTAAGCCTTTTGTTTTTAAAATTGTAGATAAGAGATTGTGGGTTGGTTTTTTTCTGCTTCATTTTGTACATGTAGAAAGTGACACACAAAAAGGGTGAATGATGAGGCCATGGTCCCACACCAGGAAGAGGCCGGACTCTCTGGCTCCAGGGCCTAAGACTTTCCAGTCTGGTAATGATTTGCCTTAAGTTACCATGACAGAGTGGGTGACCTTGAGCTTCACCTCAGGGCTTCAGTTTCTTCCTTCCCAGGTCTAAGAGCTTATGAGATATGGATAGAATGGGATTTGGAAACTGTCCATAGAGTTATCAAATTCAGATGTCTGAGGGCCAGGCAGATAAGGAAATGAAGAGTCGAGTCTGGGTGAGGACTGTCCGGCCTCTCAGAGGGATCACCCCATCTAAGGGGTGGAGAGCTCTAAATGGCTTCCAACAAACTAGCTCTGTGGGAATGCAGACCCCATGTGGCCAAATCCTAGGATTTTTCAGAAACTGGAAATTGAATCTTTAGGTGAAATCTCCCAGCTTTTGAGTTTGGGATTACAAAGAAGAATTTTCTGTCAAAGCATTCTGTGCCAGGGCTTTCCTTGTGTCTCACTAGTAAAGAATCTGCCTGCTAATGTAGGCGACCTGGGTTCGATCCCTGGTCTGGGAAGAGCTCACACGCCATGAAGCGGCTGAGTCTGTGCCACAACTACTACTGAGCCTGCCCTCTAGGGTCTATGAGCCAAAACTGCTGAGGCCTGCATGCCCTAGAGCCCGTTCTCCATAACAAGGGAAGCCACCGCAATGAGAAGCCCGCACACCACAGCACAGAGTAGACCCTGCTTGCCGTAACTAGAAAAAAGCCTGCACAGCGATGAAGACCCAGTGCAACCAAAAATAAAAATTTTTAAAGAAAAACAAACCAAACATTCTATGCCAACTCAGGCCAGATAAAACATCTGTGGATCAGACATAGAACAGACCTGTGATTGCCAGTTGGGAGGGGGGCTGAGGGAGGGAATGGACTGGGAGTTTGGGATTAGCAGATGCAAACTACTATATATAAGATGGATAAGAAGATCCTACTGTATAGCACAGGGAACTATATTCAGTATCCTATAATAATGGAAAAATATGAAAAAGAGTATACATATAACTGAATCACTGCTGTATACCAGAAACTAACACAACAACTTAAAAAAATTTTTTAAATCTGTGGATTGACTTATACTCACACGTCAAGTCTTAACCTCTTTGTGAGGAAAATCCTTGTTGCGTAAAACATTAGCTCTTATTATAGGCCTGAGGTTTCTGTGGTGGCTCAGCGGTAAAGAATCTGCCTGAGATACAGGAGATCCAGGTTCGATCCCTGGGTCGGAAAGATCCCCTGGAGAAGGGCATGGCAACCCATTCCAGTATTCTTGCCTGGAGAATCCCCATGGACAGAGGAGCCTGGCAGGCGACAGTCCATGGGGTCAAAAAGAGTTGGACGTGACTGAGCGACTTTCACTTCACTTCACTTCTTAGGCCTATCACATTCCATTATCTGCAGTCACAAAATCTAGAAAGCTCTGAAAACCAAATATTTTTTCCATGAATTTGATGCCTGAACCTGACTAGAAATGCTGTGATTTATTACTTTTAATTATCCTAGCTAGAGTGGATATTTTTACCTCCACTCTGGGAATATTGAAGTGTTTAGTTATGAAATGCTCCCCTTATTCCTCTCCCCTCCCCCTGGTACTGGGATTTTAATGAACTACACCATATATGGTGGATTACCTTTTTATAATCTGAAAATTGCTGAATTTAAAGCATACTTGGCCCAGAAACTTAAGAATTATGGACCCATGGTGTTGCTTCATGGCGTGGAATGCTTTCAACACTCATAGACATATGCCACTTAGGAAGCACAGAGAGGCCACGCCAGTGTACCATGCTTTGCCTATTATGAGTTGAGAATGACCCAGTGGGCAGTGACCATATTTTTTTTTTAAGTGAAGTAAATAGAATGGTAAACATCCTAGTCCACCCTACTTTGTAAGATGAAGTATTGTTTCACAAAGTTTTTGTTCAGTTATATATGCAAATGAGAAGTCATAGTATATACTGTCTGTGTCACTGTGGGTCATGGTTAAAAACAAAAGTTGAAGAAATCATGCTGTTGTGGAAATAACAAGTCTTGGAGGCTTGCCTGAACTCTAGTCTTAGAGATGATATAAGTTCCTACTGTGTGCCAGGCACTGTGCCCACAGTGGTGAGCAAGACAGAAGGTTCCAGCAAGGTGAGAGATCTGAATGTCCACATTCTCCCACGTGGGTATTTACGGACTGTACTTAACCCTGACAATTGCTAAGGAGGGCTGTGTAGGCTCTGAAGCACTGGGGCTGGGTGCTTTTAGTAAATAGAATTGTTGTGATTCCTGCAGGGAGACACACGTCCTCACTCCTGCTTCTGGATGTTTTGGGAGCTCCTCCAGCATGGCCACAGAGTCAGCCCTAGGAGGAAGGCACACTTTCTCCCAGTTTCCTAGTCCTTTCTGCTGCCCTGCCAGCCAGGATTGTGGAGGGGAAGGAGGGGGAGCTTAAATGAGGAACTGGTTGTTGGGTCTCCATCAGCTACGACTGAGGTGAGTCAAGTGTCCCTCTCATCCCAACCTGTCATCCCCAGAGGCTGCACATCTGGCCTGCCTTGTTCCAGCTCACTGTCTTATGCCCCCCTCACCCACCCCCAATTAGTCTCAAAGGAAAGCTCTCACACTGTCACTGTCCTGCCCAGTACCCTTCCAGGAATCCTTATTGCCCAGTACCCTTCCAGAAATCCTTATTGCCCCTGGATAAAATCTAGGTTTCTCCGCCCATCCCTACATGGCTTGAGTCCTGTCCTCCTCTTTCCTCTTCTTCCGTTTCCCTCACACAAGCTGTACTATCCCTTCTTGGCCTTGTGTGAAAATGTTACTCCATACCTTCCAGCTTCCTGCCTTTGATCAGGCTCCTCCCTCTGCCACTGTCTCCAGCTGGTAAATCTTGCATAGCTTTCAAGACTCAGTTTATTCTCCCCATCTTTCCTGGGCAGCATTAGCTCCTCCCTCCTCTGGTCTCCCAGGTCACCCCTGCCTCCACTGTAACACAGATCCACCAGGTTGGGGTGTCTCTGTCCATATCTGTCAGTCCCATCAGACTCTGCACTCCACAGGGACAGGTACTAATTGGGACTCATCTCTGGGTCCCTAGGAACATTACTGGTCTGGCATACAGAAAGCCTCCAGGTGTTTGTTGAATGAATGAATGAAAATGGAAATGAAACAGAAACAGACTCACAGACATAGAGAACCAACCTGTGGTTGCAGAGAAGGGAGGGGGTAGGGGAGGGATGGATTGGGAGTTTGAGATGAGCAGAGGCAAACTGTAGAATGGGTAAAGAAGGTCCTACTGTATAACTCGGGGAACTATTCAGTATCTTGTGATAAACTATAATGGAAAAGAATATGAAAAAATGTATATACAACTGAATCACTTTTCTGTACGACAGAAAATAACACATTGTAAATGAACTGTGCTTGAATTTTTGAAATAAAAAAATTTTTTTTAACTTAAAATCTTGAACACTGAAAAAAGCAAAAGTCAAGGTAGGTGGATGTTAGGATGAGGCAGACCTGCCTCTGTGACCTTGAGGGGATAGCACGTCTCCTTTTCTAGACTCCTTGTCCTTGCCTAGAAAATATGGGGTCTCACATCTGAAGCTTCTCACAAGATGATTTTTGCCAGAGGCCTGGCATGTGGCAGATGAGGGTGCTGAGGTGAGCCATCGGCCCCTCCCTGACCCCAGTCCCACTGCATTCCAGGAAATTGCCACCCTCAAGGACATAGCCATGGACTTCACCTTGGAGAACTGGGAACAGCTGGGGCAGGGTCAGGGAGACCTGTTCTGGGACACGGCGCTGGACAGCTACCAGAACCTCTTCCTGCTGAGTGAGTGCCACCCCTGCCCTGGGAGTCATCGCCCTGCTCAGGGATCACCCATGGCTCTCTGTCACCTATGGGGTGATCTTCTGGCTCCTGAGCGCCTCAGATCACTGTGCTTAGTTGCCTGATTCTGCGACATCAGTAGTGCCTGGTGACCTTTTTGATTGTCACCACTTGGGAGGAGTGGAGGGTGTACTCCTAGAATCCAGTGGGTGGAGCCCGGGGTGCTGCCACACACTCCAGAATTTCAGGGATTATCCAGCCCCAAATGTCAGTACTGCCTGGGAAGAGAAACCTGTGCTTGCCCTCTAGCTCCATCAGCACTTTCCTCTTCCTCATAGTAGATGACTTCCTCCAGCTGACCCTTCAGGGGCTTCGCTGCTTTAAGACAAACTGCGACCCCTTGACCACTCCGCACTGGCTTGCTCACTGCTCACTTTATGGTCTGCCTCCCTCTGCTGGAGTGGGAGCCTCCTGCGGGCAGGGGCTCGTGCTGCTCCCTGGTGGAGCCCCTGTGTCTGGGACAGTCAGTACTGGCTTTGGGGGCTCAACGAATAGAAGAGGGAGCAGCAGGAGTCAGTGTGTTAGGAGCTAGGTCTTGGGCCGGGCCAGCACTTAGAATGCTCTCCCCTAGTCCTCCAGACGCTCATCTGAGTGTATTTCTTAGCGGTGTATTCCTCTCCTGTGGCTGCTTTTACAGATGCCTCAAGTGTGGCTGAAAACAACGTACACTGACTCTGACTGTTCTGGAGATCGGTCTGACTGGGCTGAAATCTGGGCATGGGCATAGTTGGTTCCTTCTGGGGGCCGTTGGAGAGAATCTCTTTCCTTGTCCTCTTTCAGCTAAAAGCCAAATGAAACCTACTTCTTGTGCTCATGGGTTCTCATCTTTGAAGTCAGCAATGGCTGTCTCCCTGCTGTAGCATGCAGCCCCTGGGATTACAACTCTGTTCCCGCCCTTGAGGATGTTTGCAGAGGGTAGGAAGCAGGATTGGTCTTTGGGAACCCCAACACACTCTCATCATGGGGCCTATCTTATCGAGGCCTCTAGTATGTCCAGTCCATGAGAGAAGGAGTGAATCATGGATGACTAAGGAGGTACATGACTCTCCCTGGCAACTCTCTTTTATCTCTCAAGAGCTGTTACAGATCCTTTGTGTCCCCAGCCCCGGTGGTCACATCTCTGATCACCCTGGATTGTGACTGGGTCCCTCTCCTCCACTGGGCCAGGAACCCTGCAGAGCTGGATCAGGTGCTGAATAATCATCAAGACAGCCAGGAAGTTCCTGCTCAGCAGCCTGATGGCCCCCCATGTTGATGTCATCTGGTTGGTGACAATGCCTTTCTCTCCCTACAGATCCCCCCAGACCCAACTTGACCTTCCATCCAGATGGTGGGGAAAAGCTGGAGGCCCTGGTGAAAGAAAGCCCAGAGTCAACAGATGCTGGTGAGTGGGCAGCCAGGGCCTCCCCAGGGGAGGGTGGAGGGAGCTCATGAGGTGTGGTCCTTTGTGGGCCCTCTGTCTTCAGGACCTCCATCCTGCCCAGTAGGTCTGCTGACACATCTCCACCCCGTGCCTCTTGGCTTCACTCTGCCACGCACTGGCTTCAGGTTGGGGAGCCTCGCCCTGCATACCTTATCTCTGTGTATCTCTGTGTTCAGCATGTGGCTATTTTGGTGCCCTTCCTCTGTCCCCTCTGCATCCTTCCAGACTCAGCAGGGCTCAGCATTCCATTCTCTGCGTCAGTCTCTCCTCCTTTGTGTCTTGTGCCCCCTGAGCACTGTGGACCTCCCGGTCTACCTATTTTACCTGCCTTCAGGCAGGCCCATCCTTCCTTCCTGGCCCAGCAGATGGCCTGTCTGTTAGTGACTCAACCTGGGCCTAAACACTGCTAAGGGCATTCACTCTGCCCTCTCCCAGGCCACAGTTTCTCTGGGGGATCGGTCAGGCAGTCAGGATTCCCGGGTGTGCTGGTTGAGACACCCCTGAAGGGAGAGTCAGGGGCCCTCCCTGGGGCGCCAGCAGCTTTTCTCATTGTTAGACTGTTGACATGAGGAGAAGGGCCCCTGAACCAGAGGCCATGGCGTGGGGGCCGCAGGGCTCAGTCTCAGCCTGCACCCTACCTGTCAGCAGGCACCTCTGTTTTTGGTTCACCTCTCGTGAGCGTGGACCTTCTGTAGCCTCCTGTTGAGCACACAGGTGTTTCACATGGACACAGGCCCCGCGGGTTTCCCTTTCTGCCACCTTAGCATCCAGGCTGACTCCAAGCTTGTATAGCCGCATCCAGATAAGCCCTCCTGTGCTGACAGTGGTGTCGCGTTGCCATCGTTCGTACTTCTTTCCCACTGAGTACACTTCTCTAGGAAGTATGCCTTAGCTGGCGGGGCTGATGATGGCAAGTACCCCTCTGGAACCTCCACGGCTGCCCAGCACCACCCCCACCCCACCTTTTAAAAAATATCTATTTGGCTGTGCTGGGTCTTAATTGTCAAGGTCTCCATTGTAGCACATGGAATCTAGTTCCTTGGTCAGGGATTGAACTGGGGTCCCAGGCCTTGGGAGCATGAGTCTTAGCCACTGGGTCACTAAGCAAGTCCTCCAGCTCCCCCTCCTAACACCTCTTAAAATGGGCTCTTTCTCCTGTGATGTCAGTACCCACTGGATCACCATGCTGGCCCTGTCTTCTTCATTCCCTTCCCAGTCAGGACTGACTCAGGATGCATCACCTGTTCTCCTTTTTGTTTGCTCTTAGCCTGCAGCTCCTGTCTTTAACTCCCAGGCAACAGGAGACATTTGCACTTGCCCTCTCTTTCAGGCATAGCTGAGACTTCTCCTCTGCCTCAGGACTTCTTGGAAGAAGGACTCTTCCAGGAGATTACTGAGACTTTTTCCAAGGATGATCTCTGGAACTCCCGTTTGGGAGAAGCCTCCATAGGCCAAAGCTGGTTAGATAGTTTCCTAGGAGATTCAGAAAGTCTTCAGAGATCTGATATTACCAGTCTGGAAAAATGCAAAAGCCACGAACTCAAGATAGACCTCACTCCCGAGTCCCACCTTTCCCCAGGAGTGGGTTCCATGACACCTGATCTCCCTGAAAAGAGCCTGGCACCAGCTAAGTCTCAGGAATGTGGGAATGACTTCGGGTGCTACTCGGAAGCACTCAGTAGCACTCAGGTGCTACTCCACAGCCAGCAGGATACCATCCAGGGAGGGGAGAAACCATGTAAGTGCAGTGAGTGTGGGAAGAGCTTCAGCCAGAGTCACCATATGATCCAGCACTGGATTCTTCACAACAGGGAGCATCCCACTGTGCTTCAAGAGTATGAGAAAGATCTCAACCAGAGTTCCTGCCTTTTCATGCAACCAGTGACTCACACAGGCTACAAATCCTACGTGTGTAACAAGTGCAGGGAAACTTTTAGTCAGAATACACACCTTCTATGTCATCAGAAAGTTCACACTGAAGAAGAACCATGGGAGAGTCAAGATGGTGACTGTCTGGCAGATTACAACTCACAGCCTTTTGAGTGTCATAAACCACCCCCAGGTAAAACCTACAATTGTAATGAATGTGGCCAGAGTTTTAGCCAAACCTTTCATCTCTCTGTGCATCAGAAGACCCATACTCAGAAATGCTACGAATGTGCCAAATGCAAGGCAACCTTCAACTCCAACAGATACCTCCTCCAACATCAGAAAATTCATGCTGCAAAAATGACCACTGAGGATCAGAAGTGTGGCAAGGCCTGCAGGCAGAGCTCCTTTCTTGTCCAACAGCAGTCTGTTCACACTGCAGAGAAGTCTTATAAGTGTGATGAGTGTGGGAAAACCTTTAGCCATAGCCTGGCCCTAAAGATCCACCAGAGGGTTCACAGTGGAGAGAAGCCTTACAAATGCAACGAATGTGGGAAAGCCTTTTACCGGAACAGTCACCTTAGTGAACACCAGAGGGTTCACACGGGTTATAGGCCCCACAAATGTCACAAATGTGTCAAGAGTTTCAGCCGGCCCTCTCACCTGATTCGACACCTGTCCATGCACGCTACAGAAAAGCTCTACAGCTGTGCCAAATGCAAGAAGACCTTCAGCCGCAATGAACACCTTGTTCAGCACCAGAAAATCCATGCTGTGGAAACCCCCTATGGATGTCAGGAGTGTGGTGAGCAATTTGTTTGCCGCTCAACCCTAACTTGCCACCAGAGCATTCACACTAGAGAAAAAGGACTCAGTGAGAGCCGGGAGATCTTTTATGAGAAACCTGAGCACAAAGAGCATCCAAGGATCAGTGGGAAGTGCTTTAAGTGTAACAAATGCGAGAAAACCTTCAGCTGCAGAAAATACCTGACTCAGCATGAGTTGATTCATGCCAGAGTGAAGCCCTTTGAGTGTAAACAGTGTGGGAAAGCCTTTGGGCAAAGTTCACAGCTCATCCGGCACCAGAGGATCCACTCTAGATTGAGATCATACAGATGTGGGGACTGTGGGAAGGCCTTTATCTATAGCACCTCCCTCATCAAACATCAGTCCCTCCACGGGATCAAGCAACCCTTTAAATGTAACGAATGTGGAAGGATCTTCAGCCAAAGTGCATGTCTCTTAGAACATCAGTTAATCCACACTACGAAGAAGCCCTTGAAACCTAACAAGTGTGACAAAGTCTTGGCCCACAGTAACCACCTTATTCAGCATCAGGGAACTCAGGCTGGAAAGAAGCCCTTTGAGCAGAATGAATGTGGTGAAATTATCCAGGAGAGCTTGTGCCTTTCTAAGCACCAGGGAGTTTACACAGATGAAAAGCCCTATACGTGTGGTGACTGTGGGAGAACCTTCAGCCTGGGTACTCAGCTCATTTACCACCAGAGAGTTCACACTGGAGAAAAGCCTTACATTTGTCAGGAATGCGGGAAAGCCTTCCGGCAGGGCTCGTGCCTTTCTAAGCATCAGAGAGTTCATACCAGGGAGAAGCTTTATGTGTGTGCTAAATGTGGGAAAGCCTTTGCCCAGAAAACAAATCTGATACAGCATGAGACAACTCACACAGGGAAGAAGCCTTATGCTTGTGGTGTGTGTGGGAGAGCCTTTCGCCTTAGGGCCCATCTCAGTCAGCACCAGAGAATTCACTCCCAGGAGAAACCATATCAGTGTCAACATTGTCAGAAAGCCTTGTGCTGCTGCTCAGGTCTCAGCCGACAGCGGTGAGTTCACACTCCAAAGTAGCAGGTAGCAATCCTCCCCATGACTCCTGGGTAGCAGCAGGCTCCCAGACATCTGAGAATGTTCCTCTGAGGCCCAAAGTTGAAACCATCCCAGTGTAAGCCCCTCCCTGCCATGAGTAATTAATCTCTCTGGTAATAAAGATTGATTAGAAAATTTGCACACATTTCATTAAAACAATGAAAACTGGAGCTTTGGAAGTCAGGTAGACTGGACTCTGTTTTTACTGAATTCAGTCCCAGTTCTGCCATCTGCCAGGTGATCTACAGAGAGTCATGGAACCTCTCAGGGATTCAGTATCCTCGTCCTCATCCTCATTGTGCCTAAGATGGGCACAATCCTAGTTACTACCTCAAAAGACTACTGTGAACATAAATAGATGCAAAGCACTTAGAACCAAGTACCTGTCAGATAGTGAGTACTCACCAGGTGTGAGCTACAAATATGCATCAGATATAACAAATACACTCTTTTACATTAAAACAAAGAGATGATTCAGTAACCCTCTATTTATATTCAACTGCAGTTACTGTTGTTACTGATATTACTCATGGCTTTAATTTTCAAAGTTTTCCTTCAGTATACCCTTGGCTTAATTGTTTCCAAAATGTCAGCACTTTGTTCTTTATTGAAACGAAAAAAAAGTCTAGCCTTTTCCTTCCCTTCATCTCAGGTCTGTCCTAGTATTTTCTTAACTAACTCACAAAAAGCCAAGAAGAATCTGTAACATCTAACATCTCACAGAACTTTAAACCTCTCACCCAATAGAATCCCCGACATCCACATGCTACCCCTTCCCATAGTCTCCCATTTCAAATGGTTGGTTAAATGATGAGACCAAATTTATCATGAAAGTTAAAGCTGTGAACAGCTGGATTCAGTTATGAAAGCTGCAGTGGATATCATTGCCTCCACATGATCTATGCAGAAGATGTGCTCGGTGCAAAAACAGTGATGCACAGAAATGACTTCTGGAATGTTCCTCCATCATTTGTCCAACCTGGCCACTCACAGGCACTTTACTATAGGCTCCAAGTTGGGGAACACAAATACTTAAAGTGCTGCCCTTGCCTTGAAGCTTCTGGAATCAAAGGGAAATGAATGGCCTCATCTCATAGAGGAGCGCTGTTTGTTGCCAGGTGATTCCTTGGAGTTGGAGCCCTTGCATTCACTGCTCACCGTGGCCAGGCCTGTTCTACAACTGAGTCTCACTTCAGGGAACCACATGACCAGCTCTTTTGATAGCACCTCCTCGGCTCTGAGCTTTTGTGTCCCACTTGCTACATGATCCCGTCACCTGTTTGCTGAAGCACAAACAATCTTACAAAGATACTGGACTCTGGCACTTTTAATATTCTTTCATATTTTTCTTTTTTTAATATAAATTTATTTTTGGTGCTAAAAAATGTTCAGGAGTCTATGTTCTGGGCCCCTGGGATATTTAAAACCTTGCACCTTGAGTTGCACTGGTTGGTTGGTTGAAAATGGGAACTTACGGCTGACCACACCACAGTGGGGAGTGTACTGGTTTTCAAATGGCTGAAAACGTCCAGCTTCTCCCTGCTTTTTGTATCTGAGCAAGGGGTGATATATACCCAAGGGGTGGGGTAGGGGCGGGAACTCAAATTGCTAAGTGTATTCAAGCAAGAGTTTTGACACCAAAGAAGTCAGAGGCCCTGTGGAAAGTTGGCAGCCATTTCTGTGTGTGTGTGTGGTATCTATGTAACTAATGATCTGTGTTCTGTGGACCAGGGTAGAAACGCCTACTCTCATGTTTGAGTGTTTTTTCTCTGATTAAAAGTTTTTGAGTTTCTAACGGTTGATTGGTTTTCTCAGCTCAGTGCCACACACCCGGCCAGGGGCTGGGCATGCACAGTCACTAACTGTCGAGTGCTCACAGTTCTGGGAGGGGAGGGCTCCTGATGGTGAAAACCATCCCATGATGAGATGGTTAATTCTGTTTTTCCAAAGCCCGGGAGGGTCAAGGACAGCTAGGGAGCCACTCATTTGCAGTTGTTCGTCAGCACATCATCAACCAGCAATTTTCCATCTTCATTAGTTCTGCCTAATCAAGGAGGAAGTATGGACTGCATGTCATTTATTCTTTTCTAGTTACAAAGATACAGTTGGGCTCAGGCAAGAGTTGTTGCTAGAATTTAACATTATTTTGCTCTCCTGGTACTTATTTTACTTTCCCTCTCCCACTTTATCCTCTACTGATGAGAGATACCAGTTTCCCACTCCTGGAAAGGTAGTAAGTCCTCTTTAAAAATAAATCAATTTAAGTTGTGTTTTTTTTTTTTTTTTAAGCTGATCTGAAGGAAAATGTATGGCACACATCTGCAGCTAAAAAATTGGATAGCAATATATCACTGAGGTTGGGGAACATTCAGGTAAAGCCTTGCATCCTGCCAACGGATAAACTAGATTATGCTATGGCAACCTAGTTGCCAGATCTGATAACTGTGTGTCAGATCACAGTAACTGTTCATTCCCCTCACTAGTGCTTCATGTTTACTGTGGGTTGGCAGGGGTGGGGCTGTATCTGCTCTATCCACCTGAGAGACCAGTGTTCCCTTTCGAGTCTGTTGATCCCTCTTGGTCACCCCAGTGAGAAAGTAGCTTTAACACTGCCTCACTCCAGGACTCCAAACTCTGCACTTTGGGTGGGCATTGCTGTCCACTGAAAATGTGCAAATTTCCATTCATGGCTAGTGATACTGATCATTCAATCATAGTTGTGGTTGAAAGTTTTTAAGGACATAGACTGAAATTAGTAGACTCTTCAGACAGGCAGTGGCATCTTAGGAGGATGGAAGTTAGCCATTCTGCCTAAACCAAGGAGGTGGCATGTGGATACCTAACGCTGAGAAGTTACTGGTCTGGGAAAATCATACCTATTAAAAGAAATGGTGGTTTCAAGGAGCTGGGGGAAAAGGCAGTTTTACAAAATGCCTACTTAGTAATGGGCAAAGGATCTGAACATAGATTTTTTCAAAGAAGATGCACAAATGGCCAACAAGCACATGAAAGATGTTAAACATCATTAACAAGATGCAAATCTAAACCACAATGAGATGCTACCCACTAGGATGGCTATAATCCCCCCTGCAAAAAAGTCAATTCCCTGGTGGTTCAGTGGTTAGGAGGACATGGCACTAACACTGCCCTGGTCCCAGGGTTCAGTCCAGGTTGGGGAACTAAGATCTCAAAAGCCGCATGGTGCAGTAAAAAAAAAAAAAAAAAAAGCGATTATTACATGAAAATCTCCTTTGGGCGGGGGCGCTTAAAGCATTTAATTGCTTGGTTTTGAAACTTACGGGTAGACTTACCTCTCTCTTGGTAAAGAAAGTCCCAATAAGATAGAAACGAATTGTTCCCTTTGTATCAGAAGCTGTATAAAAGCAAATCCCTGCTGAGTCAGAAAATGTCCTTGTTCGGTAAATATCAGCTGTTACAGAGAAACAAAAGAACTGATCAATTCACCAGGAAAATAGCATCACAAGGCTTGGGCCATTCCATTCCTGAGAGATTATTTACACCTGGTATGACAAAAAAGTGAAAGTCACTCAGTTCAGTTCAGTCACTCAGTCGGGTACGACTCCTTGCGACCCCATGGACTGCAGCACACCAGGCTTCTCTGTCCATCAGCAACTCCCGGAGTTTACTCAAACTCATTTCCACTGAGTCAGTCATGCCATCCAACCATCTCATTCTCTGTTGTCCCCTTCTCCCGCCTTCAGTCTTTGCCAGCATCAGGGTCTTTTCCAATGAGTCAGCTCTTCGCATGAGGTGGCTAAAGTATTGGAGTTTCAGCTTCAACATCTGTCCTTCCAATGAATATTCAGGACTGATTTCCTTTAGGATGGACTGGTTGGATCTCTTTGCAGTCCAAGGGATTCACAAGAGTCTTCTCCAACACCACAGTTCAAAAGCATCAATTCTAGAGAAGGAAATGGCAACCCACTCCAGTATTCTTGCCTGGAAAATCCCATGGACAGAGGAGCCTGACAGGCTACAGTCCATGAGGTTGCAAAGAGTCAGACATGACTTGGTGACTGAACAACAAGTGCCCCCTCATCACTTCACTTTTTCAAAACATCCTATCTATACTCAAAATTTTATTCTTCCCAATGAACTCTAGAATTACTTCTCAAGTTGGTCAAATGCATTTCATCTTTTGAATGGAACTGTATTAAACCTATATAGTAATCTGGGAAGAATTCATATCTCTTTAACGCTTCATCTTTCCATTCTTGGGTATGGTATACCTTTCTGTTTTTCCAGGGCTCTATATCTGTGAATAAAGGTTTGTAGCATTCTTCACACACACACAAAAAAGCATCAATTCTTTGGTGCTCAGCTTCCTTTGAAGTCTAACTCTCACATCGATACATGACTACTGGAAAAACCATAGCCTTGACTAGATGGACCTTAATTGGCAAAATAATGTCTCTGCTTTTGAATATGCTATCTAGGTTGGTCATAACTTTTCTCCCAAGGAGTGAGCGTCTTTTAATTTCATGGCTGCAGTCACCAACTACAGTGATTTTGGAGCCTGCCCCCCCAAATAAAGTCTGACATTGTTTCCCCATCTATTTGCCATGAAGTGATGGGATCAGATGCCATGATCTTCGTTTTCTGAATGTTGAGCTTTAAGCCAACTTTTTCACTCTCCTCTTTCACTTTCGTCAAGAGCCTCTTTAGTTCTTCACTTTCTGCCATAAGGGTGGTGTCATCTGCACATCTGAGATTATTGATGTTTCTCCTGGCAATCTTGATTCCAGCTTGTGCTTCTTCCAGCCCAGAGTTTCTCATGATGTACTCTGCATAGAAGTTAAATAAGCAGGGTGACAATATACTGCCTTGATATCCTCCTTTTCCTATTTAGAACTGGTCTGTTGTTCCATGTACAGTTCTAACTGTTGCTTCCTGACCTGCATATAGATTTCTCAAGAGGCAGGTCAGGTGGTCTGGTATTCCCATCTCTTTCAGAATTTTCCACAGTTTATTGTGATCCACACAGTCAAAGGCTTTGGCCTAGTCAATAAAGGAGAAATGGATGTTTTTCTGAAACTCCTTTGCTTTTTCTATGATCCAATGGATGTTGGCAATTTGAACTCTGGTTCCTCTGCCTTTTCTAAATCCAGCTTGAACATCTGGAACTTCACAGTTCACATACTGTTGAAGCCTGGCTTGGAGAATTTTGAGCTTTACTTTGCTAATGTATGAGATGAGTTCAATTGTACTGTAGTTTGAGCACTCTTTGACATTGCCTTTCTTTAGGATTGGAATGAAAACTGACCTTTTCCAGTCCTGTGGCCGCTGCTGAGTTTTCAAAGTTTGCTGGCATATTGAGTGCAGCACTTTCACAGAATCATCTTTTAGGATTTGAAATAGCTCAACTGGAATTCCATTGCTCCCACTAGCTTTGTTCGTAGCAGTGCTTCCTAAGGCCCATTTGACTTCATATTCCAGGATATCTGGCTCTAGGTGAGTGATCACACCATCATGATTATCTGGGTCGTGAAGATCTTTTTTGTACAGTTCTTCTGTGTATTCTTGCCACCTCTTCTTAATATCTTCTGCTTTTGTTAGGTCCATACCATTTCTGCCCTTTATTGAGCCCATTTTTGCATGAACTATTCCCTTGGTATTTCTAATTTTCTTGAAGAGACCTCTAGTCTTTTCCATCCTATTGTTTTCCTCTATTTCTTTGCACTGATCACTGAGGAAGGCTTTCTTATCTCTCCTTGCTCTTCTTTGGAACTCTGCATTCAGATGGGTATATCTTTCCTTTTCTCCTTTGCTCTTTGCTTCTTTTCACAGCTGTCCTCAGACAGCCATTTTGCTTTTTTGCATTTCTTTTTCTTGAGGATTGTCTTGCTCCCTGCCTCCTGTACAATGTCACAAACCTCCATCCATAGTTCATCAGGCACTCTGCCAGATCTAGTCCCTTAAATCTATTTCTCACTTCCACTATATAATCATTAGGGATTTGATTTAGGTCATACTTGAATGGTTTAGTGGTTTTCCCTACTTTCTTCAATTTAAGTCTGAATTTGGCAATAAGGAGTTCATGATCTGAGCCATAGTGCATTCTGTTGGCAAAACTCTATTAGCCTTTGCCCTACTTCATTCTGTACTCCAAGGCCAAATTTGCCTGTTACTCCAGGTGTTTCCTGACTTCCTACTTTTGCATTCCAGTCCCCTGTAAAGAAAAGGACATCTTTTGGGGGTGTTAGTTCTATAAGGTCTTGTAGGTCTTCATAGAACTGCTCAGTTTCAGCTTCTTCAGCATTACTGGTTGGGGCATAGACTTGGATTACCATCGTATTGAATGGTTTGCCTTGGAAATGAACAGAGATCATTCTGTTGTTTTTGAGATTGCATCCAAGTACTGCATTTCAGACTCTTTTGTTAGTCGCTCAGTGGTGTCCAACTTTGCAACCCCACAGACTGTAGCCCACCAGGTTCCTCTGTCCATAGAATTCTCCAGGCAAAAATACTGGAGAGGGTATTCCCTTCTCCAGGGGAACTTCCCCACCTAGGGGTCAAATCCAGGTCTTCTGAATTGCAGGAGGATTCTTTACTGTCTGAGCCTCCAGGGAAGTCCCCTTACGACAAAGAGTGAGACAAAAACTAACACAAGCTTCAGTATTATTGACTGTGTGGATCACAATAAACTGTGGAAAATTCTGAAAGAGATGGGAATATCAGACCACCTGACCTGCCTCTTGAGAAACCTATATGCAGGTCAGGAAGCAACAGTTAGAAGTGGACATGGAACAACAGACTGGTTGCAAATAGGAAATGGAGTACATCAAGGCTGTATATTGTCACCCTGCTTATTTAACTTCTATGCAGAGTACATCATGAGAAACGCTGGGCTGGAAGAAGCACAAGCTGGAATCAAGATTACCAGGAGAAATATCAATAATTTCAGATATGCAGATGACACCACCCTTATGGCAGAAAGTGAAGAGGAGCTAAAAAGCCTCTTGATGAAAGTGAAAGAGGAGAGTGAAAAAGTTGGCTTAAAGCT